>PVKC010000310.1:0-12888 GCA_004027635.1 Crocidura indochinensis | reverse complement strand
CAGGCCTGGGGGCGGGGGGTAATCTCAGCTTGTCTTTAGAAGACTTGATTGGGCCCACTACCCTGCCTCCACACCAGGCCCCTGCATGGTCACTCAATGCAGGGCCACCTGGACTGTGTGACTTGTGTTAAAATTGCTGTAGTATGAGGTAACATTCCTGAATGTGCCAGGAAAGAGTTTACTGGAGGTCAAGCTGAGTGATGACCAAAGTTCTTCATCCACAAAGCAGACTTCTAATTCCCTTTAAAAAAAAAAAAAGTATATAGTGTTTGCTCCCTGATGGGTGTGAGGAATAAGTAAATCTTGCTCTTGTAGACAGGTGAGGAGCCAAGAAGCAGTTCAAGTTGTTCTGTCTTGGGACAGAAACTTGATTTCTAAGAATTGAGCCCAGGTATTACACTCAATCAGCCCCACCAGCCACCAACCCCAGGGGGCCATAGCATCATGAAGTTTATTGAGGCGTTATTGGGGACAATGTAAGTCTCAACTGGATTGGTTTTAAAGCTGGGAACCACTAAAAGGGCAAAATCTCTCACTGCACCGATGTCTCCTGCTTTACAATGAGTATAAGGCTCAGACTTTCCACTTTAAAGAGGCCACTAGTGACATTGATTAAAATGCATTCCACCTTTGATGAGCTCCAAACACTATTTCTCTTCTGAAGATCTGTGGCAATTGCTCTAAATTGCTCCTGGCCAGACTTGTCAGTGGCTTGCAAATTTCACCCATGAAGGACCTTACTCTCATGTTCTTGTATTTTGTTGACCATTTTATCAAATGGGATCCCATTCCCACACCATCACAACCCACTTCTCAGGCTCCTGAGCTCCATCACTGCTGGAGAGATCCTACGAAACTTCCCCGAAGGTTTAAACTGTTCTTTATTCCTATTTACATCACTGAACACAGATTTTTTTTTTCTCCTTAAACAAATATCCACCCATTAATCTTTGCACTTAAGGAGGGTGTGAGTGAGCCCAATTTATAAAAGAAGAAAATAAGGTCAAGGCATTTGAGGTAACCAGCCCAGGAGCATTTTCCTTTTGCCTAACGTAAACTTTGGTTAGGCAAAGTGTGTCCGAGTACCCCCTTATCACAAACGATTGGGGTAAAGAGGAGAATTAGGAAAAAGTCGGGGAAATTCACCCCTTTGAAATGAAATATTCTCACTTAATTTCTTATTTGGGTTTCCTGAGTGCCCTGAGAGCAGACATGTAATTCAGGGGCAACAGGAGAAGACCCTCTCAGTCTCTAGAAAATAAAATTTCTTTCCCTGGAGACAGTCAAAGCTTAGAGACAGAGTTTCACAGACAACTCTGAGGGCACAGACAGCATTCAGGGTGGTTCATCTTTGTGCCTCTTTCACAGAATAGCTGACTTGGTTGGGAAGTGATCCTATATCCTCTAACTAACAGCTACTTCTGACCATCCCTGGCGTACACATGGAAAATGCTGAATCTTGTACAGGGTTCACGTGCTCAAGGATTTGGGGCTGTGCTGCAAAGTCCTGATTCTAACCCACATAAGGGAAGGCTTGCCACTGGGTTCATTGCGGGGAGGATGAAGAATTTGAGCTGCAGAGCACAGGGCGTCTGGGGAGAAGAATGTTGAGTCCCACGCTTCTCAGAATCCCTGGTGATTGTGATTGAGGTCTGGGGGTGAAGGGGATGACTCAGCTTTCCCCCTAAGGCGGGGCTACTTCCTGAGCTGTATAGTTTATGCCCAAAGCTCCTGGGCTTCCCTGTGAGACATCCACATCTGCTCATGACTTCCAAAATTGCACCATTAATGAAGTCAGGGCCTCTGCATCTTCATCTATTTATTCATTTCTTTATTTCCCACATTGGGATTCTTTATGGGTCATGAGCGTTAGTGCTAAAAAGCCAAAGATGCCAAAGAGAGCCAGATGCTAACATGCCAGAAGAACGTCCTCTTCTACGGAGAAATGGGGTGGTATAAGAAGTGAAAGTGGCATTAGAGGAAGAGGATCTCTTGATGAAATAGGGATGGAAGGTGAAGATTAAGGTTTGGCCGTCCAGGGAATGATGAGGTCAGGGGCAGGTGTGGAAAGATGTAAATCCATAAAGTTGAAGGTATTAGAAGCAGAGTTAAATAGAAGGAGATGCTGAATCTCCTGGAGAAGTGACCAAAAGAGATTTCAGGTACAGATGATGAGGCCTAGTGCAAGGGCAAAAAGAGCAGTGCCACCAGAGGACTCAGTCAATTCAATGAAACTCTAGATTTTGCTGCAGACAAGTGTCCCCTCACACCCTGCTCTGCCCCTCTATCCCCTCTACCCCTGTGTCTCTCTTTTCTGCTCTTGGGTTACCCACTAAGAGTTCACCTTAACATTCCTTTTCAAGCTATTCTACTTGCAATGTTTGACCTTAACTGTTTTTTTTTTGGGGGGGGGGTCACACTCGGCAGTGCTCAGGGGTTACTCCTGGCTCCATGCTCAGAAATTGCTCCTGGCAGGCACGGGGGACCATATGGGGCACCGGGATTTGAACCGATGACCTTTTGCATGAAAGGCAAACGCCTTACCTCCATGCTATCTCCTGGGCCCCAAGACCTCAGCTTTTGTTCCTGCATAAAGTCTTTATTTAGCATTCATCTTGAAAAACCTATTTTTATGTTGGGAGCAGAATTTTCTCTTAACCAATGCCCAGTTCTGCACTTCTAGATCCTGCCATTCTCTTGACATGATCTCTTTTGAGAAGCTGACTATCAGGGGCAGATATAATATAGTGGGTAAGGCATTTGCCCTACATGTGGCCAACCTGGGTTCTATCTATGACCCTCCATATGGTCTCCTGAACCCTGTCGGGATTGATCCCTAAGCAAAGAGCCTAGAGTAAGTCCTGAGCACCTTCAGGTATGGTTTCCAAAACAAATAAGCAAAAAGTTGACATTTTTTGGCTTTGTTTTTATGTACTTAACAGTCTTTTTATTCTGAATGCTTTTCAAACTTTTCTCTTTGGAACCAGGGAGAAAACTCAAATAGCTGGACTGTATGCTTTGAATGTATGGAATATATATTTGATCCCTGGTACTGCATGCCTACCCCCCAGCATTGTCTTGCTTAGCCCTAGAAACTCTAGCTGAGACAAATATCCCTGGGAACAGTCTCCTGGCCCTCATAACCTCTGTAAAACCTCCAAATGAGATAAAATAACAGAATAAAACTCTTGTACATGAGTTTCTGTCATTTGATTTAAAAAAATCCTCTAGTATGGTTTTCTCTCTTCTTTTCTTTTTTATATTTTTAAGTTCTTTGAGTTTCCTGGGTTTAAATTTTCCATTGAATTTGGAAAACACTTTCTACTTTCAACTTTTATCTGTACTTATCCTTACTTTTGGACTCTGATTATACAAGCATTAGATGACATGATTGTCCCATAACTCACAGAGTATTGTTTGTTTCTTACGATTTGTTTGTGACTTTCTGTCTAAATTTTATATCACATGGGGACTATTGCCACATGATCATTTACCTGTTCTTCTGCTTTCAGGTCCATGTTCATCCATTTTACTTCTCTGTGTGTTTCTTCATCACAATATTGCTTTGCTTTCTATAACTAGACATTTTAATAAGACCTAGAGGAGATTTTTATAAATGTTCTATCACTGGATATCTTAATAAAAACCTAAATGAGCTTTTATGACCATTTTTCATAATAAACAAAGAATCTTGTTTATTAATTTAATCATCTCTATCATTTTTAAATGTAATTCTAATGGTTTATTTTTCTCCTTGCTGTGGGTCATGTTTTTCTTCTTCTTTGCATACCTAGGAATTTCCTATTTTGGTGACAGATACTAGGAGTTTTATGTTGTTGGGTACCGGATGTTGTTGTATGTATTCTCAGGAACATTGTGTTTTGTTCTACTGAAAAATGGAGGAATATTAGATCAGTTGTACTTTTGGCGTGGGGGAGGGTCCCTTTTAAGCACTGTTATGGCATATCCAGAACAGTTTTGCTGATAGATATATTTAGTTCATTACTTAGGTTTAATCCATCTAAGCACTCTAGTCCTTCCCTAGGAACTGACTTGGAAAACAAAAATGATTCCCATCCTGGTGTGAGTTTTTTGAATTGTTTGACTTAGAACCTTCTAGCATGGTTTCTTCAATGACTGGGGGACTCCCTGTCATATATGGTTCCATCAGGTATTCACCCCAGGAATCACAGGGCACTGTCAAAAGATCTTGGGATCTTTCTTCATTCACCCCCTCTGTCCCTCCATTTCCAGTGCCTCATCTTCATCATCTTCCATTTTCTACTTACAAATTCCACTGTCTCACTACTCTCACATTCAGCTTCTTTCCAGTTTACTCAGCAAGACCCTGGGTTCTCCTTCATTCTCCTCCAATCTACTCTCAGGGCACAGTCTGGGGCAATCACCAGACTCACCCTGCCTGCCTGTTTTCTCTCATGGATCCCAGCCCTATACTGCATATGGTCCAAAACAGTGTTATATGTCCACAAGTCCTTGTTTTCTATGTCTTGCTCAGATTTTGGCTTGTTTACTATGCAAGAGCAACTCCCACAACAGTTCAATCATTCATAGGTAAAATCAGAATTCTCCATTGAGACTTTTTTAGGCAAGAGGAAGACTGAATCAAATGCGTATTTACGTAAAATCAGTCTTACTACTCTGTTGCGAAAGAATGAAAGTGACTAAATTCTGGATGACCCATTTTGAGACTGTGGAGGTAACAGATTCTGTTGCCTTGTGTTAAAAAATGGTAGCAATGTGAGAACCAACTTGAGACATATTTAAGGTATTTTGAATATACAGGCTCACTGACTAACTATGAGGGACTGATGAGGGAGAGGCCATTATCAAGGACAACACCCATTACTGGGTTGAGCAACTGAGTAAATAATAATGCCCATATAAGACAACAGTGAACATTTGAGGTGAAAGACAAGAGTTGTGTTCAAAGAAGTTACGTTGCCAGTGACATTTTCAAGTTGTGACATTGTGTAGAATTCTAAAGTGGAACTGAAAAGAAAGATGTGGGTTGGAGTTGTATTATATAGGTAATCTAAGGCTATAGGAAATAGATGAGTTGTCTCCTGTTTAATGAGGGAAGCATTAGCCATGAGCCTCTGCATGATACCTTAGATTGGGGGGATTTAGAGGACATACTTGCCTGGCACTTTGGTGGCACATGGTCCAGGCTTTGTGAATGTCAATGAGAGGCACATTAAAGGCATTGAAAGGAAATGCCTTTCAGGCTGGGAGTCTCCTACTTCTGGTTCTTTACAAAAAGGTGGCCTTGAATTTCATAGTTCTTGATTGTCTTTCTGGTCACAAGCAGACTTTTGAAATTAGTGTGTGAGTCATTCCAGAAAGTCACGACTTGCTCTCATTCCCATTAGAGCTGGTGTCCTGATCATTCAAAGTGTCTCTAAAGATGGGACCCATGCTTCAGGAGGCCAAGGTCTTTCCAGAGTGGCTATGACCCTAGTCCAGGCTGCAGTAGGAGTATGCTAAGAAGCCCAGGGAGCACTTTGGATTTTAGCTTTCACCATTGCACATAAACCTCCATCTCTCTTAGTTAATATGTATAATCCTAAACTGACCCTACAAATTTACCATGAGGAATGGTCTAAACTGGTTTTAAGGGGTGACACAAGGCAAAAAAAATCCTTGACATTCTAAGGTTGGAATTCCAATTCCTATAACATTTTAGGTAGAAACTATCAAAAGTTGTATAGAACTTTATCCTATTGATGAGAAAAACCTGAATACCAGCATGAGATTCGCAGAACAATGTAAAGAACAATAACCCATTCTCTGTCACCCATTTCCCCATCTAGGGCTGAGAGGGTACAAGGAGGCACCCTTGAAATTCCTTTCTATATCCTATATTTGGAGGAATGACATGCACTGGGCAAAGTATGTCATGGGCTTTCCAAAGTGTTTAAACTTCTAGAACTGAATTAAAGGCCAGACTATGCATCTAAAACAGCCATAAACAGATACTCCCGTGAATGTGAATATCCACACACAACGGCACCAGGAGAAATTGTTGTGAATGAAAAACAGAGATGCTGCTTGGCACTTCACAACTCAAATAGCTATGAGAATCTTAGAGCTTTCTCTGCTAGGTCTGATTCTTTATTATTTCAGTCTAGTTTATTGTTTGAAGACAAGGATAGGGCTTCATAGGGCATGAACTTGGCACTCTGTGAATCTGTGCTTAACTGAGCTTTCTACATGCCCCATCCTAAATATCACAGGGCTGTTTCCCCCCACCTCCAGTCCTTTTGGCAGCATGTCCTGTCACTGTCTGCCATGGAACATTCCTGCACAAGGAATAAAATAGTTCACAGTCCCAGTCCATTGGCAAAAGCCTCTATACTGAACCAATCCCAATAGGTCTTGGCTCAACAGGACCAGCATGGGGAGCTCTGAGTTGTCAGAAACAACTTCATTATACCTTCAAGGGCTATCCACATATGGCTGTCTGTCAGGTCAAGTTCTTGAAATTTGTGCTCTGGGGTGCAGGCATTTCCAGTCTGGAGCTCTGTCCCAGAGCCTGCAGGACCAAGTCCATGAAGTCCATGGGTCCAAGTTCATGCCTGCCAAACTCCATTAAGCTACTGGAGACCCAGGGCCAAGTTTGTGTGTAGAGCCAGGCCAAGTCTCAGAGTGGGGAGCACCAAAGCTGTGAGGACAATGTGTGGAGAGTTAAAGGTCCAAAAATCTCTCATTCTGATCAATTTTTCTCCAACGAACTTCTTATTACCTTTCTGATCCTGGGCCTAGAAGATATGCTGGGGATTCCTTACCTTGTGTGTATAGACATGTGACCTCGCTATCTTGGGACACAGTATTCACTTTCTCCTAGTTCCTGTCTCCAAGGACTTGCAGAAGTCTAATGGCCCCTATTTTCTTCACACCCAGAGTGTATGATATATTTCCTCTTCATGGTTTGCTCTCAATTACCTGTGAAAGAGTGGTATTAAGAATACGAATATCCTAAAATCTTTCCAGTAACGATAAGTTCTTTCCAACCTGTCTGCTGACTGTGTGCCCAGATTTGGAAGCTTTAGAATGTTCTATGGATAGAAGAACTAAAAGTATTACCCTGGACCTCCAGAGCCTTTTCTATAATGAAGAAAAGCAAATATCAGTATTATTCACTCTAAGTCACTTGCTCCTAAACTGGGTGCAAACTTGGGTTCAAATATCTGGGGTACAGTTAGAGTAATCTGTGGAAGACAGTGAAATTTTAGGGAGGATCAATAGCTGAGGAGCAAAGTAGACTGAAGCTGGAATAAGTGTCCTATATGAAAACAGAATAAGAGGAATACTCATTAGTATTGCATTCAAGGATACAGGAGGGGAGTCACACAAGTGAAAATTCAGTCATGTGATGTCAAAATGCCTGATCTTTGCCCCTGAAATCTTCATTTAAACCTACTATATGATTGTTTTCACAAAGCAAAATGTGAAAACAGCAGGTTCTTATATACTGGAAATCTGGAAGTCAGTACCAGCTATTTATATTATTTTTATTGTAACAATGATGGTGTATAACAAATAACTGCCAATCCTCCATGAGTCCATGAATCTGGACTCAGCAGGAGTCACCTAAAAGGCACTTTGGATCTGACTGATTTATAATATTTTTGTATCCATAATTCTATCATTACTATAAGTTATATGTCTGGAACCCATTAGGTGTGAATTAATATCACATTATTGGCTAAGTTACAAGGACAGCTTGACTCTGCCCCTTGTTTCTCTTGGGAAAACAAGCTGGCTCAGAAAGGTGCTCATGTAGATGGCAGAGATAGAAAATTTCAAAACAGAAGGTGCAACTCTTTGGAAAATCTCTATTTGATTTCAGTCTCTTAATATCCCATTTCCCAGAGTAAGTAAATGACCAGATCAGAGTTGGCCAAGCTCCTCAGTCTCCCTGGAGAGTTATCCAATCCACACCCCAGTCCCCCTGGAGCCCAGTGACCTTGAACACCAACTGGATTGGTGGGGTGCTTAGAATCTTCAACAGAGAGACATTTCCTTTGCCCACTGTCAAATATGACATCCAAGCTGCCAGGAGACACATTGTCAAATGTTGGGTTGGCAACAGGAAGCCTGCCTAGCCAGGAGCTAGGCTTGAATCAGCTCTCACCTAGAGACGGGCTGAGCCCATGCAGAGAAATGACAAATGCATTCCTTGACCCAAACTGTGATGAATTTGGAAAGAGAATGAAGCAATCCAGATGACCCCTCCCCTGAACTTGCTCCTAAAGAAAGGGGAATAAAACATACAAAAAGTCAGTTAAGGATGGAGAAACAGTAGATCAGGAAGAATCAGAGTGCTTACCTTTTACCTGCTGACATGACTTCCATCTCTGGCACCACAAATAGTCCCCTGTGTCTTGCCAGGAGTGATTGCTGAGTGTAGAGTCGGGAGTAAGCCCTGAGCACTGCTAAGAGTAGCCCCAAATCAGAGATCATTGAAAGTGAAAGTGAGGCATGCAGCAAGCAATTTTTATCCCCTTAGAATAGCCATTTATGCTTTTCATCCTGACACCAGGAGCTTGTGTCAATCATAAGGCTGGATGTTGGGAAATAAGTAGAGAAGCCTTGTCTTCACTCAGAAGCCATCTGAGATCAGTTGTGTCAATGGACTCAGTGTCAGTTAAAAAGTAGTTATTTGTTTTCAAAGGTTCAGCATGAGTAGTTGTGAACATTCCATCCAGAAAATCTGGGAGATGTCTTTGGGACTAATATGGCTGACTACTCTCATCTGCATTTGCTTTCCAAAGAGAAGAGAAGGCACAAAGCAACTTCCCAACCAGCAGCCATCTTCCTGGCCTGTCACTAAGCATGTCACTAAGATAGGTGACAAAGGCTTCTAGAGGGAGTATGGGTTACTTGTGGTCAAAGTGGTTAAAAAAATAGCATGTCTTCTCTGTCTCTCTCTCTTTCTTTCACACACACACACACACACACACACACACACACACACACACACACACACACACACACACATACACACACCTCTTTACTGAATACAGACTCTACAGAATAGAAGACCAGGTTTCTGAACCATACTGACTGAAAGAATCTCTCTCACACTCCTGTGAGTGAGGAAGGAACTTGCAGCATGCCCTATATTACCATATGGGCATGTTCCTTACAGAAAAAAAAAGTGTCCTTCTAAGTAAATAATCTAAAACCCAGAGCCCCACATTGAGAGGCTTCGACTCAATCAAAGACAGGGTGCCATAAGTCCCTGAAAGTGAAAAAGAGCCACCCCAGAGGCTTATGTCCTCCCTGAAGAGCAGAGAGAGGCATGGGTGGGTCATTGAAGTGCACTATGGCTCCTACCTGAATAGTGAATATTCTTTACACCAAAAGTGAAGGGACCATGATTGAACATGAAGGATGCACCATACTGGAAACCAGTGTGATGCTTAATATCTGAACCCATTCCATATGTGTCTTAGCAATGAGATGGGAGTTTGGACCTTGTGAACAATCACAGGAAGAGCTGCCTGAGACCCCATAAATCTTACTTCTGGGGAATGCTTGGAGATCCTGATAGAGTTGCCATAAAGGAAAAACCTATTTGATCAGGAATCCTGAGACAAAAAATGAGGAATGTGCTTGTAGTTTCAGCTCACTGTCCAATCCATGCAATAGATGAGAGTAAAGCAATTTCAAAGTAAAACTACAAAATGTAGCCAGTATGTGGAACAAAAAATTATGCTTAACCTATGAAAGGTTGCTAAGAGGGTTCCAGAGACTTCAAACTCATAGACAGATGAGTGTAAGTTGGTGAGCTGAACCTTCAAGAGTGAACATTAGGATGAATCTGGCAGCCCCACTATATGTGAGTCCTTCCAAAAATATTTTATATAGAGAAAAATCAGCATTTCTATAAGAGGTGTAGAACTTATTTAAAATCAATGCCTAGTAATATAGTAAGAGTTTTTTAAGTGAAAGAAAAGGAACATAATAAACACAATGAAGTAAGTGAAATATAAAGGAAACACTTGTGGAATACAAAATATATTCAAACATACCTGAAAATATTAATAGAATACAGACATTTAAAGATATAATAGAAGAAAACTTTCTGGATTTAAATAATGCCTGAATCTAAATAATTAAAATAACCACATTACTATATTATCCATTTTTATGACGAACACTCAAATAATAAAATTAGGAGATATTGTAAAATAAAAATATAGGCAAATCCATAATGTAACCTTTTATGCCAAAAGAGAGTATAGCATGGCCAAAGAGATATTACAGAGAGTAAAGCACTTTGCCTTGCATGCTGCCAATTAGGTTTGATCCTCAGAACTTCATATCATCACTAAGAGTGATCCCTGGGCAGAAATACAGGAATAAACCTTAATTGCACCCCCCCAGGTATGGTCCAAAAATAACAACAAAAAAGGAAACAAAGAGAGATGGTAGAAATGGATACATAATTTTGAACATAATGGATATTCTTTCAAATATGATAGGAAATCAATTGTCTTTTACGTATTAAAGTAGCTTAAAGACTACTTTTCACCAACATCTAAATTCGGAGAAAATTGGCATCCAAACTCTAAAGTTTATGATAGAGTCAAGGAGATCCTAGGGGGTCCTAATTACAAAATTTAGGTCCCTAAAGATATAACAAAATCACAATTCTAGAAGCAGAGAGACATGAAATGCTTACTCTGATGATGAACATCACATTCATTTAAATATAGAACTAAAGCTAAACAGCTGTGGGGTTTATAGTTACAGAACAGAATGTAAATGTTCTAAGCCACAACGGTATAAAAAGAAATGGCTTAACCAACACTCACAGCCAAGGAAGGGATGTGGGGAGAAGTAGACATGCCTAAATTTCTACATCTGTCATGGTAAAGAGCCCACAGCTTGGGTTTGGAATAAAGTTGATAAATCAAGAAATGAATGTTTATGTATACTGTTTAAAGTTATAAGGGCAACCACTTCAAAGACTATAAACTTTATAAGCTGTTAGAAGTGTTTAGGAGGGGGGAGTAGAACCTCAAAAATAAAACAAAAGAAGGACGGAGAGAGAAGGAAACAAGAAATATTAGGGTGAGATCCCAAATAATTCTCAAGGTAACCTGGTAGTCACTCCTGGCAGTCCTCACCTAATTAAACTTGCAGTTCAATATGAAGACCTGAGGATGAGATTCCGGTCAGAGTCTATGGTGTGGGGGGTTCCTGAGCTACCCAGCTGTTGCTTGGAATCTTTCAGGACAACACCCAGCAGTATGTGGGACTCCAGGTCAATACCTAGCAATGCTTGTAAGACCATGTGGTGCTGTGGATCAGCCTCAACCAAAATATGTTCCTAATCTCTCCACTATCTCTTAGATGTATTTCTTAATAGAGACCAAATTGAACAGTGCAGGCCTCCTGGTGATCAGGAAACCAACAAAACCAGATTAGCTGATTCTCAGGGAGCCCTACAGTATGGGGCAGAAGTTCAGAGACTCACACCATCCAGGCATGTGCTCTATCATTGGCGCTCTCTCTTCAACCCCATTCTTTTTTATTTTTTAATTTGATGACAGATTTTAAACCACACACAGCAATAGAGCAACATACAGAATGTGTTTTTTCACAATATTAAAAATTTAAAGTAAGTGAAAAATGCAAGTTGCAGATTTACAACTTTATATGACCCATGTGGGTTTAAATAGCCAATGAAACATATCCTGTATGCCTATGTAGAAATTTCTAGAAACCTTCCAAAGAAATGGTTAAAAATGGTTAGCTTTGGGGCATGGTGCTGAAAGGATGAGAGAGGTGAGTATTAAATTCCTCTTTATACAGGAAAATATGATTTCCAATTGTATTTTAAAATGTCCCTTGAAATGGAATGAGGTAGAATACAGTGTGAGGAGTGCCTGGATAGAATATGCTGAGGGTTTGGAGTGGGGAACAGAAGGGAAGAGGTAATGGCTAAAGAAAGCTTTAGACCCATGATATGGGCCTAAGAAATGCCTTTGCAGTACTGACTAAGCAGACAAAACAGAGGTCTAAGGGAAAATTTTCAGGATATTTTACGAACCATTAGTATTCCAGGTAAAGGCGCTCGCACCCCCAGCAGGCACATGGGAGGTTTGGGTGTCTTGCTCCCAGCCATATCAATAAGTTCTTCCATAGTTTGGAGAAAAGGAAAAAGAAAAATGAGGACATTTCTGGAAAGAGGATGGAAAAGATGGATTGTCATCCTCAGGGCCCCTGTAGAGGGTAGAATGTGGATGTAGATTCTCCTGCTTTACTCATATTTTCCCTCTCTAGTCTTCTGGAAGAGTGTAGGCAGAAATTCCTGATTGATAGGCCACTGGGTTGGGTCTTTGGTCAAGTCTCATGTCTTGTTAAGACATGATGTTATCGTTCTAGAAAATTCAGACCAGGAGCTCTTCAGGCAGGAAGTCCTAGAGACCCAGGTACATGAGAAAACCCTGTCCACAGGAACTGTATCTTGTTTCTCTAGAAAAATCTGAGAGCAGACTTGGCAAATTTTATCTGTTAAAGACATCACACAGCCCTACACAGAGGGTAGGGCACTTGCCATGCATGTGGATGATCCAAGTTCTATCCCAGGCATCCCATATTGTTCCCAAACACTACCAGGAGTAACTCCTAGGCACAATCAGGATTAACTCCTAAATATTATTGGGTGTAGCCTCTCCCCCCAAAAGGTCATTATGCATTGAAGTATATTGAAGAAGAAAATGCAACTCTCTGCTGTTAATTTTCTGCTTGAAGGCCTGGAAGTATCTGTAACAATGATTTTTCACTTTGCTATGGGTGGAAAGTGGGTATAGACCATTTGAGATAAAGGGGCCAGCTGTGTCTATCTCCCAG
>PVKC010000309.1:48822-73906 GCA_004027635.1 Crocidura indochinensis | reverse complement strand
TCTCTTCCCTCCTCTCCTCTCTCTTCTCCTCCTCTCCCTTCCTCTTCCCTTTCCTCCTCTCCTCTACTAGACTCTCCCATCCCCTCTCCTCCCTTCTCCTACCAGACCCTACCCTACCCTACTCTCCCTCTCCTCTGCTTTTCTTTCCTTTCTTGTGCTCATGAGCTAGCTCTCATGCTGTCTCCCTCTCTTCATACACATATTCTTTAGGGTATTGTTGCATGAGTGGAAATAATGAGAAAATGAAAGATTTGTATTGCATGACTTGTATGTTCAAGGAGGAGAGTGTATTCTTTGATCTTTTCTAAAGGAAGGTGTTCTTATAGAGTATTTATTTAGTACTCAAGGCAACTTTGAGAACAGATTTAGGAGAGACTTTTTCTAAAGTCTCTATATAGATATAACTTCCTATAACAACCACCCAAACTCCCAACATGTTTAATATAATCAGCTTTACATTTTGTATTATACTGACCACACAGATATGAAAAGGAGAGTCCAGTGATAGAAATGTCCTTATAAAAACACATGAGATGTGATAGTGGTGGGAGGAAAATGTGGTATCTTCAGTACACGGTGGTAGGACGACTAATTGCTTACTCATATGGAAACAAGTAAAATTGATATTAGTAACAATAAATTCCAGGTGGCTTAAAATATAAAAATGAAGAGAGAATTTTAATCTATGCTATGTAAAAATAGGAATATTTTATGACCTCAGATTAAGGGTTTCTTGAAGGAAAAGAACATAAAATTTGGCCAATGAAACAATACATTTTATAAATCAAAAGGAACCCTTGGAAAAACCATATAAGCAAGTCACTCATCACAGAGAGTATTGAAATTGCATGTGTATCTTCCTAAAGGATAATAATTTGTACCTTTTAAATATTGCTGTAGAAAATAAAAAGACAAAAGTAAAATGGACAAGACTTGAGTGATAGCGCAGCGATAGGGTTCTTGCCTTGCACGTGACTGATCTAGGATGGATCTTGGTTCAAGACCCGGCGTCCCATATGGTCCCCTAAGTCAGGAGTGATTTCTGAGTGCATAGCCAAGAGTAACCTCTGAGTGTCACCAATTGTGGCCAAAAAAAAAGTAAAATGGACAAACTGAACAAACAAGCATTCTATAGAAGAAACCTGAATTAATAACAAAATTATCTATAGCCTCAACGTTTATGATAGAAACACAAAATACCACTTTGAACCATTTTGTTTAAATCTGGTAACAGTTGGGGCCGGAGCAGTGGCACAAGTGGTAAGGCATCTGTCCACACTAGCCTAGGACAGACGGCCCTTCATTCGATCCCCCGGCATCCCATATGGTCCCCCAAGCCAGGAGCGATTTCTGAGCACATAGCCAAGAGTAACTAACCCCTTATAGTCACCGGGTTTGGCCCCAAAACCAAACCCAAACCAAAAAAATAATTTGGTAACAGTTGTTTTACTGATGAGGACAAAGGGGGCTCTTCAACATTTTTATTGGCCATGGAGATGGATATAATGATGCTGGTGAACAATTTGGCAATGTCTGAGAAATGAAAGATTCGAAGTAAAGCCTGCACTTAAACTTGTAAACCCAGATTAAGACACTCCTTTTATTCATTTGAATAAAAATGAATAGCCAAAATGACTTCATTACACAAAACAAGTTATGAGGTTTATTTAACTAACAAGATAAATAAATGAGAATAAATCTCAATATAGTTAAATAAGAAATTATTTCATTTATTTTCATACCAAGTTCATTATAGACACAAGGAAAAAATGTTGTCCTAATCACAAGATATTTTATCTAAGGCTTTATGTACTTTAGTGTTCTTAATACTACTTAACAGACCACCACCAACATAATGGTTTGAAAATCTACAGTTTTATTTAGCTCTTTCATGGTTAGGCTTGTCTAAGATTGTTTGGGTTAGGATTAGGTTATTTGGGATCTCATTGCAGTCTTAGATCTTCTACTTGATGATCCAATTCACAGAGCAAACTCTGCACCCCAAAGACCAGTAAGGGATCATGCATTCCAAGCACTGAATCTTCTTTTTTTGCTTTTTTGGGGGGGCGGGATTATGGACCACACAGGTTATGAACCACACCCAGGGGTTACTCACCGGTTTGCACTTAGAAATCATTTCTGGCCAACTAAGGGGGACTATATGAGATGTCAAGGATCAAACTCAGGTTGGCCACATGCCCAAGCACTGAATTTTCTTGAGCCACTCTGAGGTTCACTGGCTGAATCCAAATCTAGACATCATTTCTTAGAAGGAGAAGCTGCAAAGTTGTATATGGTTTGGGAAGAATTTGAGAACAGCTCTGTAGCCTCTTATAAAGGTGTATTTCTTTCTTTCTTTTTTTTGTTTTGTTTTTCCCCACCCCCCTTATAAAGGTGTATTTCTATAGATATTTATATGTGGTCCAGGAAACTTCCTGTAGGAGTTCCTTGGTTGACAATCCCAAGGTCCAGTTCAAGGTACAGCATTTAGTAGAACCATCAGTCTCTATCTTTGTACATAAGATCACTAGGCCCTAGCCAGTTTTTCTGAAAGAATTTTTGAAAATGACATTCTCTAGTGTCTTTAGGATGCTTTTGTATGGTTCCTTTGATCTTTATCAATAAGGCAATTGGAGAAGATTCAGCAATACATAGCCCAGACTTTATTCCTTCTATAGATACTTATTTCTCCACAGAATAGTAGATTAAGAACCTAGCAGATCAGAACTCCAGCCCATTATTTTCCTGTGACTTTCAGTTATTCCTAGGGAACACGAAGGGATGGAAATTTGGCATTCTTTCATTTTGGAAGCCACATTCTATGCAGTTTTGGTTGAAGGAATATCACAGTATCTAGATAAGCTTGTATATGTGGTAAGAGGGGAGGAACTGGTGATGTGCAGTGAAGCAGATCCAAGAACACGCTAACCCTTCAGAGATCTTGTCCATTTGGTAGCAAATAGCGGGGTGGGGGGGAGTTTTCATCATTTTCTTTATTATGATTTCTAAAATGTCCAGTAACTCTGGTAGGCATAAATTATATAAAATATTTAAATATACTTTGTAAAATTGCAAAGGAAAGGAAAGTTCCCCAGAGCCAGGATCTAAATTTAGGTCAAAGACTATATATTCTTCACATTTATACCTCATACTTATTTTAATAGGTGCCACTCTCACTGTTTACTGAACTGCATGTTAAAATTATAGGGAGTTCAGTTTGGCTTACTGTGAAAAAGAATTTTCCAGAATATAGAGTTGCTCAGAAATGCATAAAAGAAATGCACAAAAATTATCATGGAAAATATCAGCCATAAGCTGGGTTTAACTAGTAGTAGGAAAGAGTTAATTGTTGGCTTGTTGGGGGCCAGAGAGATAGCATGGAGGCAGGGTTTTTGCCTTGCATGCAGAAGGATGGTGGTTCGAATCCCAGCATCCCATATCACTCTCTGAGCCTGCCAGGAGCGATTTCTGAGCACAGAGCCAGGAGTAACTCCTGAGCATTGCTGGATATGACCCCCTCCCCCCAAAAAAAAGTTGGCTTGCAGATTTCAGATATGGAAGCATGGTAGAGCTTTCATTAAAGGACTGAGTAGAAATTTCCATAGATGAGATAGGACAGGCTAGCTGGAAATAAAAGAATACTAGAAGAAAGAACCTATTAGATGATTTTAAAAATTTTTTCCAATCCTCTATAAAATTTGCATATAGCAAAACTTTGACGACTGGATTATTTCATAGAACAATTATAGTTTTAATCATTGCATTCATTTTTTTTATCGCAGTAATGTGTTTTGTGTATTTGACTCGATTTCATCCCACTATGGAGTAGTTATATTTATTTTATTTTACTTTTGATTTGGGGCTACACCCACTGTTGCCTAGGGAACTGTCCTTACCTTGATGCTGGTGGTTCTATACTGGTAAGGTACAGAGGACCCCATGAAACTAGTACTGTAACTCAGTCCTCATGGATGCAGAGGACGCATTCTAGATCTTGTGATATCTCCCAAGCTTACAACAGTTTTGATTCTATATATTATATAGTAGCTTATTCTCTTTTGTCTAAAGCCTCCTATCTGCATATCTGAATATATATATATGATTATGTATTAATAGGGACTACAGCCAGTGTTGTTCAGGACTTACTATGTGCTCTGCACTCAAGGTTCACTGCTGGTGGGTTGGAGGCCATATGTGATGCTAAGATTCAAACTTAGGTGGCTGTGTGCAAGGCAAGAGCTCTACGCTTATACTGTCTCTCCAGCTTTGCATGTATTCCTAGTTGGAAAATTTACCATTAACTCTATCCAATAAAAATACCATTGATATTGCTGTGCAATGGCAAGGAATAACGATTTTGTTTGTTTTTATAATTTTATTTTAATCATATGTGCATTTATTGTTCTCTAGCTGAAAATACATGACCTATGATATTTAGAAACACAAATAGCCATGGGAATTCCTCTAAAAAACAAAGCTTCTGTGACGTTATTTCTTATTGGGCTATATCATAAAGCAAATTTTCTGATTTTTCTATTCCTTATTAGTCATAGATGAACAGAGAGCCAACTTGACTAACATACTTGCACATTGTTCTTCAGAAGTTGTTCTGAATGGCAGAAAGGATGAAGGGACAATAGCTCTCTCTAGATCTCATTAATCCTCTCCCTTCCCTACTCATTGCCTCCAAATAAAACTTGTTTTTACTTTAAACTTTTTTTTTTCATTAAATACCATGAGAAACAGTTAAAGAGTTCTTGATGGTTGTGTTTCAGTCATGCAACATTCCAACATCTGTGTTCCTTCAGCAGTGTTCATTTCTTACCACCAATATCCCCAGTTTCCCTCTCTTCCCTATTTTTTCCTAAGCCTGCATCTCTAGAATACATAATCTCTCTCTGTCTGTTTCTCTGTCTTTCACTGTCTCTCTCTGTCTCTCTCTCTCCCTGCTCTGCTCTCTCTCTCTCTTTCTCTCTCTCTCTCTCTCTCTCTCTCTCTCTCTCTGTTTCCCTTTTTTCCTTTTAGCCACTATGGTTTAAAATACTCTTACTGAAAGGACATTATACATATCACTTTACCCACCTCCTTTCTGCATACAGTTCTTGTTCAAAGTGACCACCCACCCAGATTCAATTCCCAGCACTCTTATGATCCTCTAGTTCTGCCAGGAATGATCTCTGAATACAGAGCCAGGAGTAAATTTGTAGAATATGCCCAAGCCAAATAAAATAAAATAGGAAAAAAAAAGTCATCTCCAACTATAATTGTCATAGTGGTTCCGTCTGCCCTACCTGCACTTCCTCCCCATTATTTCTATTGTTTTAATGCGTTATTCTCATATTGCAGATTTTTATATTGGGGTACATCTTAATTCAAGAGTTTAGGAATGTTCAAATATGTTTCAGTATTTTTCATATATTATCTTCACTGAATTGTATTATCCTTAGCAATATTTTTTATTTTTAAACATTTCTTTATAGAATCATACAATATGCCAGTTGAGGTCCAACTGGTGGTATTTTTTTGCAGGGGGGGGGGCTTCTGAGCTATGTCATTTGATGGTCTCTGAAAATTAACATAGAAAACTTGATAATCTCACAAAAGAGTGAGGTGCCCCTGCCAACTAAAGAAATCTAAGTAACTACTTTCACTTATTTGGAGTGTATAATGTGAAAGGGAATGTGTAAACTATAGATTTGCTATTTTCTTTGAATTAAAAAAATTGAGGTAAATAAAAAGTGGTGGGAGCAATATTTAAGCCAGTCTTTTAATAAAATAGCACTAAAATGAAGATAATATCTTTGCTGTGGGAAATTCATTCTTTTTTAAATCAAATATTATGATTCTGTTAATTATTTAAAATATTCGTCAGTAAATGTATATTAGGGGCATACTGGCTTGGTACCCTAAAACTATACTTTCTTGATGTATCAGTTTCTCTCCTTGAACAAACTGTGTCTATATATTTTACATTTTCTGTACAGTAGACATTATGTGATAGCTGCAAGCACTATAGAGGCAAGTCACCTTCCAGAAATAAAGAAGGACATATAGTAGCTGAAAATACCTATCTTCAGAATTCATCTTTCACTTTAAGTAGGCAGGCCTCCTCTTAAAGAATTCCTTATAGAATCTATGACAATCTGCTGTTTAGACCAGCGAGGAAAGCACATAAGGCATAGGCATTCTACCAGTATTTCTGCTCTTTGTCATCTGCTGTTTGGTTCTCACCTAGAATGTACTTCTGTGCCTCAATTTCCCACATTTATCAAAGATGACAATATATCTCAAAGGATATTCATATACATGAACAAAAATTAAACTTTCTGATTTGTTTAAATTTTTTCCATGAACAAGATAAAAACCAAGGTACATATAATAATATTTTTAAAATCCTAATATCCAACTATCAAAAGAAAATGAACAAAACATATTTTTTAGAATGGCAGGACATTAAAATATTCATGTCTTTCCAGTATATCAATTTGTGGAACTAGATCTGGCGAAGTTATCATTTGTAATGATGAGTGATATACAGATGGATTTTAGTACTGTATATAGAGATGGGGGATGGGAGTCGCAATCTCTCTTTGTTTTTTTAGGATGAAGCAGAAAAAGCTGTTCTCTCCTATATATGGAGACATTTGCTAAACGCAAGATCTAAAATAAGACATCACTTATCAACTGGAAATTAAATTTTTTATTCCCCTATTCAATTAATATTTTTGTCCTCTGAAAACATATAGATAATTTAACTGTTTCTGTCTTTTGGATAAATACTAGAATTTTTATTTGCAATCAGTAGTCTATTGCCAGTGTTATCTAAATTCTCCTTAGTGAGTCATTAATAACTTTATTATAATAACGATTTTGTATTATTCTTAACTAAATGACAATGATTCTTAGCCATAAGATACAACCTATCTCTGGGACATTATTTGGAAAGCTGAAACTAAATGCCCTTTGAAAAAATATTTTCCCTCTTTAAATTGATCTCCCTAATTAAAAGGGAAATTTTATTGCCCAAATGGGCTACCTTTCCTCATATTATTACCCAATGTATTCAGATAATAAATTGGTGGATGACTGGTTTCAAGCATACACTGATGTTTTATCAGTGTTAAGATACAATTAGCATATTCAAAGGAAAATGCCAAATTCTCTGAAATAGTCAGGATTAGAAGACAAGTAGACAAGGGAAGGATAAAATCAGCTTTTAGTAACTAATAAATCTATCAAAACATGACCATGACTTTTAGGTATTTTGTATTTAAGGAAGCAAATTGTACCACTGTTTTCCTCATTTCCCCAAATTGCATTTTATTGTCCTGATTTAGCAATAATGCATAGAAGGTTTGATGGTTCAATAACTATAAAAAGCTTAATAGGACACCTGTAAGGAATAAAAATTTGTACTGCAGCCACAGTATAGCGGGTAGGGTGCCTACCTTGCAGGTAGCCAAACTGGGTCCTTGATATGGTCCTGAGCATTCCAGGAGTGATTACTGAGTACAGAGCCAGGAGTAATCTGAGGCTCAAAAACAAAAGAAAAAAAACAGGAATTTATTTATATTTATTCATTTGGTTATTTGCTTTTGGTTTATACCTGTTGGTACTTAGGGCTTAATCCTGGCTCTATGCTTAAGAATCATACCTGCCAGAGCTCAGGAGACCATATGCAGTGATATAGATTGAACTAGGGAGTAGCAAAAAATATTAAGTAAGCATGCACATTATATGAGTAACCACAGTAAACTACTTATTCAGAATTCAAAATTATGGATATTAGGTGAAAACAAACTTTTGAATGAATCATCTTCTCCTATAATGTGCCTTCATTTGTATATTGATGTTAAAATAAGAAAATACTTTTCTTTCCTTCCTTCTTTTCCTCCTTTTTCCGACTTTCTTTTCCTTTTTCCTTTTCTTCCTTCTTTCCTTCTTTATTTTCCTTTTTCTTCCTTTTTCTTTCCTTCCTTTCCTTTCCTTTTCTTTTTCTTTCTTTCTTCTTTCTCTTTTTCTTTCTTTCTCTTTTCTTTCTTTCTCTTTTCTTTCTTTCTTTCTTTCTTTCCTTTCTTTCTTTCTTCCTTTCTTTCTTTCTTTTCTTCTCTTTCATCTTTCCCTTTTGGTTCCAGGGATCAAACCCAGGACCTCATATATGCAAAGTGCTCTTCTGATAAGTTGCATCTCTAACTGCATGCATCCTTACTGGAAAATAAAAAAAAAGGAGATTGCTTTATAATCATGTGTTATCATGCAGTAAATGTTACTTCAATGAAAGTCATAAAGACAGAAATAATCTTAACTTTTTAAATGGTAAGATTTGTGGAAAGCTTTAGCTCCATTTACTTTTTAATATAATTCAAATAGTAAGACAAAGATCCTGACCCATTGCTTACAGAATTTCTGGAGAATTTAAGTGGCTCTTCAGCTTTCTTGGCCCCGTTTTAAAGAAATTAATAGATACTCACAGTAAAGACTATAAAATCCCATTCCACCTCTTCATTACACGAGACTATAGGAAAACTACATGCTTTCATTTTTTCCCATTGCTTAGTAAATAGTCTTCTTGAACTTTTGAAGCAGTCTGGTGTGTGTGTGTGTGTGTGTGTGTGTGTGTGTGTGTGTGTGTGTGTGGTGTGTGTGTGTGGTGTGTGTGTTGCCAGGGATTGGATCCAGGGGTTCCAATATTCATCTCAAGTGTTCTAACAGGTTACTACACCCTTGGCCTCACAGCAGTCTTCTTTTAAGTCTAATCCCTTCAAAGTTTGAAAGGTAAGATTTTTTTAGTGGGGATACATCTTCATAAATCAGCTCATAAGAAAAGAGGCAGGTAAGTTTTCACATCGTGTAAACATCTCCATTAGTATATTACACTATTATACCTTAAATTGGGGTTTATTGCTCTTTATGTAAATACAGCTATAATTCTCTTTCAGAGTATTTCTCTCCACTGGATTTAAAAGCACAGAAATAAATGTATCCTCCCCACATTGTTGACCTTTACATCTGGTAACCATGAAAATCAGTCTGAAGCTTATAGGTAGACAGAGTGCCTTGTTATTTTTAACCCCAAACTTTAATAAACATGGAAAGTCAATATAGAAACAGGAGATGAGTGATAAAGATAAGGGATATATTCAAGGTTACATGTTACTCTTAAATGTATGGTTAATATTAGTGCTACAACTAGAGTGAAACATCTCTGAAAATATGTCAATACAGCCTTTTATCTTATCAATTCATTTAATTCAAATTATAATGAAAATATTGGTAATTACATAATAGATTAAAGATGAAAATCTTTTTATAAAATTATGCATTTGTGTATAACTGTATGCATGCATATCTATGTATTTATATATATGTGAGCACATATATAGACTTAGGAATACATCTACATATAACTAGCAGCTAGTATCTGTCTAGAGAGAACAAATATGATAGTCTTTAATATATAAAGCTGCACCCAATTGAGAAGTGCCTAATGTGTAGGAATATGGAAGGACCTTTGTCAGTAAGTTAAATAAATGATTGCCTAAATAATCAAAAGGTCACTTTAAATATATAGAAACATGATGTTTGCATGTCATTTTTATAATCATCTTGGAATTCGGTCTAATGTTAAACATAAACATTCTTGAAATATCACTGTGACAAAGAATTTTATGGAAAGAAAAAATATAGCTTTGTAAACTTTGCTTATTTGATTATGGTTTTGTTTTAAACTGAAAGTTCATGGCCTTTGGACATTCACACCAACCTTAGTGGATCTTTATCTAACTGCTAACTTAAAAGGGAGATCACTGAGGTGTGAGAGAAAGTGCCTAGTATATATGAGGCCTCCAGTTTGAGCCCAGACAGTGCATGTCTAAGTGCAGCTCTTACAAAAAAAGAAAAATATATAACTACATGATAGATGAACAAAAAGTTTTTATGACATTGTGTATGATTTGGTAGCCCAAGTCTTACCAGGTCACTCTTTTTTTGTGAACAAAAAGGAATTATGAAAGTGGAGTGAGTCTCTAAGGGCAAGTCATTTTTCTCTTTCTTTCTCTCTTTCTCTATGTCTCCTCATTCTACTATTTGTTTGCTAAATTTTTAACCCAAATGAATGAAAATTATTAATATTTCTTTAACAGGTTGATACTGATGTGTACCAGACATGGCTTGCAGTTCAATGCAGCTTAATTAGCACAAATTGCAGCATTGGTTTAACATGTTATTAAAGCAAATATGTTTTCTATTCTTGACTTATTTCCACAAGTTATTGTAATTGTTCTTCTCTTCTTCCTCCTTCTCCTTCACTTCCTCTTCATCCCACTTTCACCATACTTAACTATACTCAGAAATAACTCCAGGCAGTACTAAAGACTTATATATGATGCCTCTTTCATCATACCTGACTTTGTTCAGTAATCACTGTTAGGCTTTGTGTTTGAAACTTGGGATTGAACTGACTTGGCCTGATGCAAGGCAGGTTCTTTATCTCTGTATTGTCTGTCAAGCCTTTTCAAGTCAGGTGTAGGGGAAAAATATTACAACAGTCTCAGTAGCCCACTGTATGTACTCATTTTACACAGTTCCTCTGAGGTTGAAAAGTTATTTCCAGGAGCGGGAGAGATAGCATGGAGGTAGGGTTTTGCATTGCATGCAAAAGGACGGTACAAATCCCGGCATTCCATATGGTCCCCCAACACCGCCAGGAACGATTTCTAAGTGTAGAGCCAGGAGTAACCCATGAGTGCTGTCTGGTGTGACCCAAAGAAAAACAAAAAAAAAAAGTATTTCCAAACAAAAGTTTATTAACTCAGGATTTAACTTGAGATGAAAAAATTGTGCAGTATATTCTTTCTCTCTCAAACCTAGAGTAAGTGTTTTAAGTGTTTAGTAGGTGTTATTTTGAATAATTGGGTAAATGTTTTGAGTGATGTTTTAAATTCCCTAGGCTTTCTCAATCACCCAAAGAAAAGCTTTAATTTGACTAATCTAGTATGAGTTAAGGAATACTTTAAGAAGTACTTTACTACCAACTAAAATATTTTAATGTATTATAAGAAGTTTTTCCTTTTAATTTTCAGTGTGTGTTTGCTGTCTGCAACAATACTTTACAGGATTGAGCTCATCTTTGGGTTTTTTGTTTGTTCATTTTGTTTTGATTTTTTGTTTTGTGTGGGGTTTTTTTGTGTGCTGGTTTTTTTTGTGGACTTTTATTGTGGAAAGGGTATCAGAGAGGAGGATAGTTTCAGAATGAATAGCTTTGTCCGTTGAAAAATGAATTTTTTTTCTGTTCTATAAATGACAATTTCTTTTTTTCCTCAAATATTCTTCGAAAATATGTCACATTTAAATTATTTATTTATTTTTCTTTTCTTTTCTTTCTTTTTTTTTCAGTTTTTGGGTCACACTGGCATTGCTCAGGGGTTACTCCTGACTCTGTGCTCAGAAATTGCTCCTGGCAGGCTCCAGGGACCATATGAAATGCCGGAATTTGACCACCTACCTTCTGCATGCAAGCAAATGCCTTACCTCCATGCTATCTCTCCGGCCCCATAAACTACTTCTTAAATATCTTTCTGTTTTTACCTGAAATTTATCAGGAAGAAGATCCATGAAGGAATAGTCAGATTTAGTACCTGCTTAAGGTTTTTTATTCATGACCTATAGCACCCATTTACATTATAAATAGTTAATCTAAGGTAATTGTGTAGTGTAGATATGAAAAACAAATTCTTGAGAGAAAACAGTGATCCTTACAGTCACTCATTATTGTTCTACATGAGGACTTTAAGCCTGGAAGCAGAGAAGATCTCTTGGATCTTTGTAGTGAATCAATGTGACCTTGGTCAATAATTTACCTATGTAAACTGAGTATAGTAAAGCCCCAAACTGGGTGAGAATGAATGATATAGTACACTGAAGTGAGTTTTAGGCATGTAGAACTCCAAGACCTCAGGAACCTCAGGAACCTGTGATTGATTTCATGCAACGTATGGGTACTCAAAATAGACTGAACAGCGTGGATGGGTCTGGAGCTCTATTTAAATTCTTCCTGTCAATACCTTCCTTGCTTTCTGTATGAGTTCCATTATGAAATGGTGCCATTTTATTTTCCACAAAGGTACAGGTATAATAGTGGTGGTGTTTATAAATATATATAAATATATATATATATATATATATATATATATATATATATATTGTGGTTTTTGGGTCACACCCGGCAGTGCTCAGGGGTTACTCCTAGCTCCATGCTCAGAAATTGCTCCTGGCAGGCACGGGGGACCATATGGGGCACCGGGATTCAAACCAATGACCTTTTGCATGAAAGGCAAACACCTTACCTCCATGCTATCTCCTGGACCCCTGTGGTGGTGTTTATAAAATTCTAATTAAAAACCACATACTATAGTGATTTTAGAGAATCTATAGAGATTATATATCCATATATATGTAGATTTTATATATATGTATATTTCATATATACATATATATGGATATATATATTGAGAAAGAGAAAGATATTATAGTGGTAAGTGGGTAAGGCACTTGCCTTCATGAGGCCTACCCTGATTCAATTATAGGCACCACATTTAGTTCCCCAAAGTATCACCAGGATGGATCCTGTGTACTGAATCAGGAACAAGTTCTGACACCACTGGTGTGGCCCCTAAACAGAGCACACAAAAAGGAACACATATCTTAATTTTCAGATGGTCTTGGAATTTTTAAAATTGGCTTTATTCTTCATAACTATCATACAAAAAGTGTGATATAAAAACCATTGTCTGTTTAAAGTACTTAAAAAATGAATTTGAGCAATGATCCAGGGGTGATTATATATGAGGTCCATTTAGCATTAAAATGTTTCTAAGCATAAAGGTAATCAGAGGAAAGGTTTAGCATTGGTTATAGATAAGGTGAAATGCATAATGACTGGATAAATCTGTCCAAAATGCCACAGCTCTCAATTTGGCCAGGGATTTATGGATACCTTTAGAATTTCTCCTGGAGTTAACAAATAAATTGAGGGAAAGAGGATGACAACGGGATTAAGATATCCTTTGTGAAATTATCAAAATTGATAATAATAATGTTTTCACTGGTAGGATGAATGGACATTGAATTATTCTATGTTTTAATTTGCAAAGCAGAAAAATACTAGCCTGATCTCAGACAAAATCCTAAAGTAGGCTTGAATTTTCTTTTTTTGTTCTCTAACTTTGTTTTAAACCCATCAATTTATGGTCCCATCAATCCATATTTCCATCAATTCTCTGGTCCAGTCCAGATGTTCTAATGAGTCTTTCTAGATTCACTATCAGCAAAGATTTTCCAGAATGGTCTCTTCCTGCTAGAATAGAGGTCTGAATATGCTTGTTCCTGTCTCCATTGCCTCTGCATGAATACAATATTAGAAAGAAGTATCTTCTGCAAGTTTTGTCCAATGTCTGATGGCTAGAACAAACCTATAAACACCATAGAATTCATGCTTTGGGGCTGCTATTGGTGCTGGACACAGGTTTTAACTCTTATGAGAATGTCTATATATATTTAGTTCTTAGTAATTTATAGCATAATAACTGAACGTTAGTCCCTGTTAATATTTTCCACCTGCCATGAGGAGTACTTTAATTCTCTTTGCATGCAGAAAGACTGAAGGTTTTGTTTCTAAAATGAGGCTCCTGCACTCTGAAATAATGAGACCCAAACATTAATAATCAAATTTTAAAAATTAATTAATAAAGAGATAAATAAACAAATAAATAGTGCCTATTATTAGAGGCTAGATGAGGGGGATGGAATAGACTATAGAAACATTGGTGGAGGAAGGTTGGCACCAGTGGTGGAATTGATGCTGAAATGTTGTATGACTACCACTCAACTCTGAATAACTTTGTAAATTACAATGCTTTAAATAAAAAAAAATAGGGAAGATTTTACACTTGATAAATTACTCGGAACTTAATTATAAATTTCCTTCTTTGTTTTCATGGCAGATACAAATTTATATACAGCAAATAAAAATCATATTAATAGATACATATATATATATACCATGCTACAAATTTAGTTCTATAAAATAAGAAAATCTTATTCTCAAATTTATGCCAACTGAGTCTATCCAAATTATCTGAGGAGTTTTCTACCACTATCCTCACTAAACATATGATTAATTCTTAACAATAATCAGGGTTTGGAATAATTATAAAAATTATATAAGTTCATATATAAATTTATAAATTAAAGAATATTAGGACTGGATATCTGGTTTAAAATTCCCACTGCTCCTGATTTATACTGAAAAAAAGTTATGGGTAGGAGGTGGATAGTACTTTTATTCATGCATTCAAATGTGATGTCTGCATTTCTTCTTTTTCTCTTCTCATTAACTATAGAAACTTATGAAACTATGTCTTTCTGTAGCTTCAAATGACTCCATTCTGGTTAGATGATATTTTCAAGAAAGGCACTTTTTTTTTTTTGCAAAGACTATTGCATCTCATTCATTTTTTTTTAAATCCCATTCTAAATTCAAATCAAAGTCTTCATTATGAACACTTGACTATATAGCTTGCAAATATGCAGTTTTATTTGTTGGGAGATGGCTGCTCTGGACACATTTTTTTTTCCTTTCAAAAAGGAACAGCCCTTGTGAGAAAAAAGTCATAGTAATTGATTTTATTTATTTTTGGATACAGCCATAAAATCTCAAGAAAACTGAACAGTGCTTGTGGGGACAGAAGTGGGGAGGAACAGACAGGCATCTAGGCTGCTCAGCCTCTTCATGGCAGACAATAACAAGGTGTAAGTGTTCCACTTTCATTCACTGTCTCTTTCATACGGAATTGTATGTGCTACTATGCATATACTGACTATAATGTGACATATTTAATTCTGCATCTAGTCTCTGCTTTGTTACACATAGCTCAAAAATAGCAAGGAAAGTTTCTTAAGTGCCATGCATCAGCCCTCTCACCACTACCACCACCAGCAGAAAAGTAAATACAAAATCAGCTTAAATAACAGTCCTGGTGGGAAAAATCTATCCCAGGATTCATTCTCTTTACAGAGAGTTGGCAAACCAAGAAGAATAGACTTTGTCATGTGCAAATATGGTGACCATAAATGGTGCAGGAGGCTTTTTCCATTGTCCTCTGGGCTTGCCATGAGAGAAAGCGGGTGAGAGAAAGAAAGACATGTTCGATAGAGTTGTGAAGAATGTTTGAATGGCTATTGGATGTAGAGCATTGTCTTTCGCTGACCTCAATTCGGTACAGTAGAGACCCTTGAAAGCAGTGTGTGAAGTCACAATACCACTATTCTCCTCCATTTACTAAAAGGGATTAGTTAAAAGGGTGACGTTCCGTGCAGAGAGTTCCAAGTATTCCATGAAACAAAAGGCTCTGAAATGTTTTTGAAGTTATTTTTAATTGAGTTGAACTAATTTAATAAAGGTCCGAAGGAAGAAAAAAAATAAAGGAATGTGATTGTTTTATGATTCCTCACAGATGGAATGGACATTTATAGCATACTTTTCCTTTACTGTTCCAGAGAACAGTAGCTCCATTTACAGCTACTGTTAGCAATTTAAAACTGCTCCAAAATGAAGTCTTTCAAGAAGTTGACAGCTTATAAATAAATCTGTCTGATAAAATTGAACATAAACTGCATCTGTGGTTAGTTTGCCAAAATTAATTCTACATTTAATTAGAGATAGCAGTCAAACATATTTAATAAAAAACAGTCTTGGAGAGTAAATCAAATGAAGTCAGATTTTAGCAGACGTTTTGCTTTTTTTTTTCCCAAGGAGTGATGAAATGACCTCACCTCTCCGATTTCCAGTTATATGGCAGCATGAGCCTGTAGAATTAAGGGGAAGCCAATGAGTCCACGCTGTTTGGAAAGGGGCCTTACTCAGCTTGGGGTAAAGAGAGAAAACGATCATTTAGTGATTTTGCTTGATTCTCTCATTGGGTTTTATATCGGTGACATATGTATTAAACCAGCAAGTTAATTACCATATTATTGCTAATGATTATAGTCACTCAGATAAGGCGATCTTAATTTATATATTGCTAAGCATGTACAGTTGTCATTTAAATCTAGTTTTTGGCTACCCCGGTAATCTATTTTTTTAACTTAACCATCACAATGAGACAGGAAAATCTCACACCAGATACAATGTTATTTCTTTCTCTTCAAAATAAAAAAAAAAGTTTAGAAAATCAGCTTTGCCTATCAAGTATTTGTGCTTACATGTGTCTGAATGGTTTATGCAATGTGGCAGAGCTGTGGAATCCTAAGAAAGATGCAGATACACAGAGATCAATCAGAATTCAGCAAACAATATTTTGAAACAAAAGTGACTTGGAATTCAAAGGGCAAAGAAGCAGATCTTCAAACATAGGATGGTGCAATACACAGTTCGCGGTCCTAGGTGAAGCATGCAGATGGACAGTGGAAAGAACAGTTTCACAGTGCATAAAAATTGGAGGTGCCTGTAGAAATGCTTACCAACAGTACACTTAAGTCAAATCCAATTGGATCATTTAAATAGATCTTTTAAATAAATCTTCTAGCTATTTAAGTGAAATTTTAAACTTTCATGGGGAAAATATTTTTCATAATTGATATAAAAATTAGAATTAGACAGATATTAAAAATACCAGTTTTTTTTTTCTCCAGTGAATCTCTGGTCTTCCTATGGTCAATGTGGTTTTCCTGAATGCTTTCTTAACAAATTTCTTAAGTTTTAGTATCTTATACTTAGGCAATCTCAAATTAAAATATGCAGAGGTATTTTTCAGTTATTCAAGTTTTGTTTATTGTTTTGTCCTTTTGGAAAATAGTTTTTTACATATATGCATGACTTTTCTCTTCTGAACCACTTTGTCCAAATTTCTCTACTTTTCTTTTTTCTTTCTTTGTTTTTCTGATGTCATAGATCAAACCTAGTGCCTCAAAGTCAAAGCAGTTCTCAATTCTCACCTGTATTTAACATTTTTACAATAATATGTAAAAGTAATTCACTCTTATCTATGAATGTATCCATTCATACATAGTGTTGCTTCATGATTTTCTCTGAAATTTATATTGCCTGTGCCACAGATAAATGAGATATTTAAAATGTCTATAACACAAAACTCCTATCTCTGAATCCTTTTACCTCTAATAGAAAAAATAATGGTGCTTTGAAACGCATATGTGAACTCAGGTACAGATGCATTATAACTGTTAAAAATCATTGTCAAAATGCAAACAGATGTATGTTATTTAATTGGAAATAAGACATATTAAAAATCAGATACTCTCAAAAAGAGAAGTCAATTAGTGTGATCCTGCTAAAATTTCTAAGTCATACCAAGACTTCCCAAGCAATGAGTGGAATTCTGTAATTATTTCTTCATTTTAATCTGTGCTTTACATTAGGTCTGAGTATGCTTCTCTATTGTTCTCTGAGGGATTCCTGAATGCAACTTCATGGATACACATTAAATTGTTATCTTTTCTAAAACAAAAAAAGAAATGTATAAAATCATTGTGTTTCAGGAAAGATATGAAAATATACTGTATATTATCTTCATTTAATGCATTTTGTAGTCCCTTATATACCTTTTCTAAAATATTTATCACAAGTTACTCACTTATAAGTTATAAACTGAGTAACCTCAGCAATATGGGCGAACAGTTTCGTGGTTCCTTGGTGGCTGGTTAGAAAAATATTCTCGACATTTGATTTTATCTTGGACAAATCATTTTCCCATGTTCCTTCATCTTTAGGATGAAAATAATGACTTGATAAACACCAAAGCATACTTCTTGCTCTTCTTCATTGGACTTCATTGAGCATTTCTGCTCATCCTAATTAATCTATAAAGCCAAATGAATAGCATCCTGACTCTAGTAAGATACATGGAACAGAACAAAACAGAGTAGAAGATATAGCTGGTGAATGGTCATTGTTGGAGTTTTGCTGCATCTTGAGATGCAAAGATGAACAAGAAGGCAAGAGTGATATTATAGCAGGTAGGACTTTTACTTTGCTTGCAGAGGACCCAGGTTCAATCCAAAGCACCCTATATGACCCCCTGAACAATGACAGATGTGATCCTTGAGCACAGATTCTAGAGTAAGTTCTAAGCACACAAGGTATGGCACAAAAACAAAACAAAAAGTGTGTAAGCGATGAGAAGTAGGTGTTTGAAGCTTTCTCAACTTTGGTGCAGCATCAGTAAATTATAATCAAAATATTTCGTCTCAGTACCATTTTTACTGTGCCCCATAAATTCTAATAATGTTTGTCTTCTAAAATAAAAATATTTACGTTGTAATAATCTTCACTTAGGGACAAGGGGAATATCTGAAAGGGGTTGGGTACATATGCACAAGACCCCATGTGCCAATTGGATCTCCTGGATTGATAGCCTTGGGCTGAAAATTGCCTGATGTGTCCTCAGAACTCTCTGAGCACTGCTCTTGGGGTTAAGAAGCAAGAGACTAAAGTTCTAAAAAATCTCTATAAAGAAAAGTTTAGGGCATTCTGGAAAGCACAAAGAACACTGTTTCCTAAGGTCCTCACAGTATCACCCTGTGCCACAGCATTCTACCAATTGCCTCCTCCTCTTGTGATTTCTGTTTCAGACCCATTGTTTCTTTTTGCTATTTTTTTTAATACTAAGGTAATTACTTCATCTTCTGATTAAGAGTCTCTAGTTGACAGTTGACTTTCTTTTTTAAAGTTCTTATTTTAGGCAGTGCTCAGGGGTTACTCCTGGCTCTGCATTTAGGAATCACTCCTGGTGGGCTCAGGAGACCATCTGAAATTCCAGAAATTGAACCTGGGTTGACCATATGCAAAGCAAGCACTAGACCTGCTGTGCCATTGCTTCTGCCCCCTCTAACAGACTTTCAATCTAAATACTGTCACCTGGTAAAGGAAGTCCTTATCTCTAAACCCATTAAACTCCCAGCTTCCTTGGTACATTTACAGTAGATAAGTCTCCAAATTGTGGCTTATTTCATTCCAAAACAAAACAAACATCATCTCTTCTGTCCCTTGGTCTTTTTTCTCTGACACCTTTCTAGTTTCTCATTCATATTCTCTCTTTCTAACCCCTACCTTTTCATGCCAAGTATATTTCTTAGTCACTATTTTAGTCTGTGTTGTTCCTTTTCAAATATAATATGAAATACAGCATCTGTAATTAAACATAAATCAACAAAAATTACCTCTGTATAATGGTAAAGTGTAACAGATAGGCTTTCTGTGGTTGGGAGCTATATAGAGGTCATTCAACATATGTATTTATTGTAAACATAAATATTAGTGCCTTTCCTCCAAACACTAAAGATATATTTATAGATATGTGTATATATATGCATTATAGCTTGGTGAAAATATAAGTTGCTATTGTATAGGTTTAAGATATTATCTAAATATTTCTAAATGATTCTTAAAGCTTCTCAAAGCTTACGTTATGTATTTAATGTAATATTCATAATAGCTCTGAGTATGTTGTTAAGAATATTAACTTGCTATTTTAAAGTCAAAACTGAGATATCAGCTCTTCTTTATATTTATGTATAAATATATTTCAGAGAACCATGTCGCCTAATATAAATTAGTAATTTCCTTTAATTACTTCAAATGTTTCTGTCTTATGTGCATTTTTTGAAGTTCTAGGCAGCTTTGATGTTTTATTAATTATTTTCAAGGTGGCTTTCTTCACTGCGCAAAGCATACATACTGATTTTGTGTATGATGAAGACAGAAATTTTTCTCTTGGCACTGATACTCCTTGCAATCATATCTAGAAAGGGTTTGATCGTTTTAAAGCAACTCTCCAACAGTTAACTGTTGGCTGCCAAAGTTCAATTTAGAGAAGTGAAGGGGAAGAGTTTAGAAATTTCACACATTAAATGTGTGATGGGAAAAACCCAATATAATGTATTAAAGATGCAGCCTTTGGAAGGAAAACATGGAGTAGCGTCAGAATTGTGTGCCAGTACCCAAAGATTTCCAGTCAGATTTGGTTCAGAAAAGCCCTTGAATATCTTGGAAGCAGATCTTGGAAGGGGCCGTGTGGTGTATTGGGGAAAGCACCAGAGAAAAATCTTGGTTACACAAGAGTCTGTAAAACCGACTGTGGTAGCTTGACAAAAATTGGTCTGTGTATAGTATGCCACTGCCAATCTTCATGATTGATCCAGATTGTTGGAGCCATAGCTATCATATGGTGCTCCATATTGATTGTTAAAACCTGCAAAAATGAATTATTTGGTGTGTACTTTTTTCCCCATATCGTTGGCTAATTTTCCCATGTCAAAGAGTTAAAAACATTTGACCTTTTCTTTCAATTCTCCATTGTTACCCTTGTTGGGAAAAAAAACTTACAGTTTTCTACACAGTCCTTGAACCATCCTCTTGTAATCTGATGCTCAAGGGTCTTTGCACATTTGAGAACTTATTGTTGAAAAAAAATCTCTGTATGTAGGTGGTTTCTATTTTTAGGAATGATTGAAATATTTGATTTTCAAAATGGTCACGACCTAATGAGACTGGGAGGTCTCTTGGCAAAGAAACCCTTTTTGAAGAACTTGGTGTTATGAATCTTACAAAAGGGAGAGACTTCTCTTAGACCTATCTTAGCTTTGGGGTTCATGTTTTATCTATAGAATTCAAATGTACTCAACATGAATATGAAAATTCTCCAGACTTTTTCTGAAAAAAAATTTACCATGCTTACAAAAGGCACATGACATCATGAGTTTTCTTTCAATTATCTAGAATGTTGGAATCATTAGGAAGGAAGCAACTGGAATGATGGGTTCAATGCTGGGAACATCCATCCCACAAAAGGATGAAAAGAGTTTATATTGTCATGCAATCCCAAGCACTGTGGATATTTTTTTTCTTTTTCTTTCCTTTTTGGTCAGTGCATGATTAAGGTTTCTGAAATTATTAAGTAGATAGATAATAGAGAAAAGAAAATGAGAGCATGCACTTTGCCAATTCTTTAATGCTCACTTAAGCAGAAATGCCTGCATGCATTCAGCAAGTCCTGCCTATGTTTTGTGGGTTTACAATGTACTTCTCCAGGAAAGTTATTTGGGATGATGGTTACTAGTTTAATTAAAGGAATATCAAACTATATGTTTGGGCAGATAATAATAATCCACCCAAACCCAGATGCTCTATGCCACACATGTTGGAGAAGGATTGGAAGGAGAAGAAAACTTAAAACACTGAACACTCCCCCGTTCTATAAATTGGATCTAAATTAAACCAATGGTGAAAGGGTTATAATCATTTAAGTTTCCATTGCCAACAATTGCTCCCAAGTGGGAGAATATTTTCTACCTCACTCCATTACTCCATATTTATTAACTATCTTCATTTCTTCATCAGTTGCTGGATTCAATTTTTATTTGCACACATGTAAAATATTAAAATTGTATTTTTTCATTTGTTGTTGTCATGGCTTCTTTAAAAATAGTCAAGAATTAACAGTTTAAAAAATCAGATACGACAACAGAATAAAGATACCCAATCAACAACAAACTATACACAGAGGGGACCTCTTACACTGGCAGTCCAGGGGGCAGGGGGTGTGGTATGCGATGCATGCTGGGAACAGGGGTGGAGGGAAAACAACACTGGTGGTAGGAGTGGCCCTAATTCACTGTCACTATGTACCTTAAATATAACTGTGAAAGACTTGTAATTCACATTGATTACAATAAAAATATTTAAATATTTTTAAATATTGGTTCAATCCCTGGTGCTGCATTATGGTATCATGTAAATAACCCTTCTGTGACCTTTAAGATGGTATACTCCCACTTCATTAAAAATGAAAACTAATTATTGAGGAAAAAAAAAGATGAAATTGGGTCCTAGTGGTGGCACGGAGCCGTAAGGCATCTGCCTTGCAGTAGTGACCTAGGATGGACCTCTGTTCAATCCCCTGGCATCCCATATGGTCCCGCAAGCCAGGTGCGATTTCTGAGCACATAACCAAGAGTAACCCCTGAGTATCACTGGGTGTGTCCCCCCCCAAAAAAAACCAGAACAAAAAGATGAAATTCAATGATCACTTTAAGTCTTATTTCTCTGAAGAAAGCTTCACATTTATAGTTTCTTGGAAACCTCTATTATTTTTATATGATTCAATCATAATGCTCATGGTGATTTTCTTAGTACAAATAAAATGTTTCTCTAATTCAGTTGGGCAGTTTTAGATCATGATCCTAATTCTCCTACATGTCTGTCTGTAGTTTTTTAGGACCTTACTTAAAATTAAGTGTTGGTGTTTCATTGCTTCTAAAGCATAGCTGATCCCTGTGATGCAACAGAATGGAATGTTGAACTGACTTTTGTGTTTCTTGATAAAACAATTGGACAAATGTAATCTAAAATTTTTATTTAATTATTATAGCTATACAATTAAACAAAGCTGTATGCCCTGACCTCCAATGCTAATAATTGGTCAAAAAGTAAATTATTTTATAGCAGAAAGAGTAATTTTCTATCCTAGAGGTAAAAAAAGAAAAAAGGCAAAGATAAAACTATCCAAAGTATAGATAACAAACTATCCAGAACATGCAAAAATTCTTCTTATTTTCAGAATTGTGGCCCAAACTTTGATTAGAGATAGAAAAACTTCAGCTGCATGATTTAGATAAAATTAAAAGCCTGGATTATAAAAGCTGTGGAGTTTTTCTTCACAGAACAAGTTTTGTTTTATGCGTTAAAAAAAGTAAGTCTTCTTAAATTGAATATTGAGCCTTTTTCGGGTAATTTACAGAAATAAACATTGAGCCTGACACCAGGTTTGTGTAGGAGTAAGGTAAATTTGGGCTCAATGACTGATGTTCTGTTTGGGTATAAACATTTGATTCCATATTGCAACTGTCTGTCACAGCTCTTGTCATTAATCAAATAGGTATGAAAATGTACAGCAATGTTTAACTGTATGTAATGTAGTTATTTTTTATAATCATTGTTGGTAGCTCTCCAGGTGCAGGTGGTAGCTTTTTATTTCCTTCCTGATTTAAGATTGTTACATCATTTAATGACTTTCTATAGAATTAGAACCTGAGGATAAAGTTTTGATTTGAGGTTTTGAATTTGGTATCATTTGTGTCAATGTCTCATTTAAAAAATGAATATTAAAATGCATTGTAACTGAAATATTGGGGTAAAAGGATTCAAACTCAACCGATCCATGTGTGTGGAATGATGATAAGTTATGTCCATAAATTTTCCATTTAGAAATGTTTACGAACTTAACAATAAAATGTGAACTTGAAAAGAAAAATAGAAACACGTATGGTTTCGTTGAAATTGTCATACATTGTACTTTGAAAGGAACAACAATAAACCTACTTTGTTTGAGCAATAGGAGCTATTATGTTCTTGAGAGTAAATAGTACTATATAGTTTCCAGTGAACTCATGTCATGATAAATAACACAAATTCAAATCTTAAGGTTGCCCTAAAGAGATCTCTTCATTTTCCATTCTAACCACATTTAAATCAACGTGCTCCTTAAAGTCATGCTAAATGGAACCAATTAGTAATAAAGGCAATGTCATGTAGAGACATCAAAAACATATTTTGTGAGAGCATTAATATTTTATCAGAAATATATTAAGAAGTCATCTGGTAGAAATTTTCCTTTGCTCTGTGCTCAAGTTTTATTCTTTTTTAAGTCCTCTCTCAACTAGCTAGAAGCTGGAGCAACAGTAAAGCTACAGTAAAGCAGCAATACATAAATAATATTTATTGGTTTTGCTTTCTGTGTGGTTTTGCCCAATTACTTAAATTTATTGTATAGTATTCCTTTTTGTGCTTATAGAAGATATCAGAAGTATATAATTGGACCATTTGCTAGGTAAAAGTTATACATTTATATTTCTATTGAAAGTCTTTGGTTTTGAATACAGATGTTCATTTGAAAATGATATATGATCCTTCAGGGACCTGAAGTGTTTTTCATGGACTCTTATGCCTGCTTGGCAGTTTTATTGAAAATGGCTGTAAATTCAGAAAGAGAGCTGAAAATACATTTCATGTCCATTTTAAAGCAACTGTAAGTTATCATCCAAAAAATAGAGAGATCTTTTTTTTTACAGAGGGTTGTTTGATAAGGTGTTGAATGGATAGAAAATGAAAGCTCAGAAAAGTTTCTCCACTGGTTACCCATTAATTACAGTAAAATGGGAGGAGAATTAAAAGTCAGGATTGTCCATAGACTGCAATTTGCAGAAATTCTTGAGTTTGGGTTTTTCCTCCCTTTTGGGGGATGGTGGTTGTTCATTTACAAGATGTTTTTGGACTAGCAAATTGAATTGAGATCATTTGCCAGAGGAACCAGGTGAATTCACATTCTCCAAATGCATCTGTTGTTTGCTTCTTCCAGAATAAATATTACAATTCTTGATGAACAACAGCTGGAAGACTTGCATGTACTGTAGTTCTCCTGGGTTCCTAGGATGAAATTACCTGTGTCCCACTGACAATTGTAAATGGAGAAGAATAATCTATTCCATTGTTAGGTGTCAATACAAAGAGCTCTTAAAATGTTTTATCCATTTTTAATTGGGATTTCTTGAGCTCAGTTTCAGATATGAGTGAGTTGAAAGACCTATACTATAACACAAAATTACTTGTGATTTCTCTATGTTTACTTATAGAAGCACAACAATCACAAAAAAAAGGTAGTCTTTTGTTTGTTTGTTTGTTTGTTTGTTTGGGGGGGGTCACACACAACAACACTCAGGAGTTACTCCTGACCCAGAAATAGCTCCTGGTAGTCTCAGAGGACCATATGGGATGATGGGATTCGAACCACTGTCCTGCATGCAAGGCAAACCCCTTACCTCGATGCTATCTCTCCAGCCTCCAATAAAGGGTAGTCTTTAGTACCAAAATTCCAGGTTAAGTATGCATGTTAAATGGAGCCATTTTTATAATTATGCTGTTTATTATTATAAAGTTTATATTATATATTCTCATCATACTGTCTTTTTATTAAGTTATCTTTTTTTTTTTTTTTGGTTTTTGGGTCACACCTGG
>PVKC010000309.1:0-48722 GCA_004027635.1 Crocidura indochinensis | reverse complement strand
CAAGTTTTGGTGCTGGAATCATACCAAGAGCCTCATGTATGCAAGATTTGTGCTCTATTGCTGAACCATGTCTTTGGCTATCACTATCTTTTCATCAAGAAAAATACTATTTTATTATTGTAACTCATTTTATTGATTTGAATGAGCAGTATTGTAATTTTGATCCAAGTCTCATGTAAATATTGGTGCAATGATGCTAATGGACAAACTGAGTCTTCATGGTCTCATGTCAACAAGAAAATTAAGTTACATTGAAAAGCCTGGCACAGTGAATAGCACAGTAAATAGGGCATTTGACTAGCATGTTGCTGACACCATTTTGTTCCCAGGCATCCTGTATGGTTCCCTGAGCCTGGCAGAAGTGATTTCTGAGCTCCAAGTCATAAATAATGCTGATTGCTAATGAATGTGGCCCTCGAACCAAAAAAGAAAATAAAAAAGGCTAGCATTTTACTTTTGCTCACTCTCTCCTGGATAAAATGAGGGCTTCGTATTGGATGATTTCTCTACTAAAATACATGAACCCATGAAGGTTTCTAAAGCAGTCTCAAATTTCTTGATACTTCCTGACAATCCAGATTACCTCTGTATTGTTGATATCATAGATACTGTTACATAAATTGCAGTGGTTGATTATATTTAAGGAAATATGCTTGACTGTGCAATATTTTGTATTTTACCCAAGCCACACATTTTAATAATATTCACTCATTCATAAGGTTAATTTTTATCCTGACAATAAAATATTGCAAGCATCTCAGGGAAATTACCTGGTTATTTCCTATTTCTCCCATTTTTCCTCTTAGCATATTACATAATAGTTGTCACTTGAAGTGTTGATAAACCTATTAAATACAATTGAAAACTTATTGAGAATCAAGATAATATGCTTCTTTCTGAACCGTAGAAACAAGAAATTGCTTATAGTTTAATAGAAATACGAAATCCTGATTCTAAGTCCCAGTCTCACTTTTTGTCCTAGAACAAGTTTTTCCATGTCTCAGTTTAATCATCTTTCAAATAGGTAACATTTGAGTCCATCTATATTGTAATTTCTGTTTTTTCTCTCCCTTTAAATACTGTCTTAAAAGTAATAGACCCTTTCCATAAACACTTTCAAAATTGAATCTATTGTTCCTCAAGCATTTTTGTTTGTACTGTAATTCAGTCATTCAGATTATATTTATTGAACATTTATTCAGATTCAGAGTACATAAGATTTGAACAACTGCTTAGCATTTAATTGTGGATGAGTGTTTTGCCTTCTTGAGTTGTCTACCAAAGGGAGACAGTAGTAGATATCTTTCTTTTTTTTGATTTTTTATATATATATATATATATGTATATATGTATAAAATCCTTCACCAATGCAACATACCCATGACCAATGTCCCAAGTGTCCTTCCTGCCCACCCCACACCGGCCTGTACTCTAGACAGGCTTTCTACTTCCCTCATTCAGTCACATTTTGTTATGATAGTTCTCAGTGTAATTATTTCTGTGGCTGCACTAAATGATCCCTGTGGTGAGCTTCATGTCAGGAGCTGGATCCTCCAGTCCTCCTCTATTTTGTCTCTGAGAATCATTACACAAATGGTTTTCATTTTTCTCAAAATCCATAGATGAGGGAGACCATCCTGTGTTTATCTCTCTCCCTCTGACTTATTTCACTCAGCATAATAGATTTCATATACATCCATGTATAGGAAAATTTCATGACTTCATCTCTTCTGATGGCTGCATAATAGTCCATTGTGTATATGTTTCTGAGTTGAGAGAATTGAAGGACGTCTCAAAACCTCAAAGAGAGCGGAGTGCCAAGTAATATGGGGTTCATATGGTTAATAGCACTATAGTAATGTGATGCGTTTAATGTTTTAGAAAATTAATTGGGTAATTTTATGGTCTATATTATGAATATAGCACATTGATTATATGACTTTTAAAATTCAAATTTTAGATATAAGTTAGCATGGAATAGTCACTTATTTCTATTTGAAACTCAAGACAAAATATCTGTCCTTTCTTGTGTGCTCAGGACAAAATTAGCTTAAAAAAGAGATAATACTCGGAAAATTTTCAGCTTGATGGTTGGTAAGGTTCAAATACATATATTTCAGGCAAACCTAATAGCAATTGGGCAAAGCTACCCTAGTGTTTGTTCAAGACTCAATTAATTTATGGAGGTTTTTCTGATGAATAATTGCCTGAGCAGGGTATTTATTTAGAATGAACTATTTGATATGACAAAAAATGCTAAACCAGGGTCAGAGAGGTGATATAGCAGTTAAATTGCTTATCTTGCACACAGCTGACCCACCAGTTTCAATACCCACCACCATATATTCACCTCAGTCTCAATGAGGGTAATCCCTGAGCACAGAGCCAGGACTAATCTCTGAATACTTCTGGATATGGCTCCAAACTTCCTGTTTTTTACACATGCTAAATATTGATTTGAGTGTGATTACACTAATTAATATACTTAGGAATGTTTTTTAGCTATTCAGTTACGATTTCTATATTATGAATTAGAAACATTTCTACTAAAGTATGCCATATTGTCATAACTAAAATATCACTCTCAACTAGCTATATAACTGGGTTGTATTATATATACATTTTTATAGATATATAAACTCATTTTTTTTGTTTGAGTGCCATACTTTGTGGATGTTAGAGGGTCACCTTTTTTTTTTATAAATATCTTTAAGTACCATAATTACAAGCATGTTTGTAGTTGGGTTTTAGCTATTTATTTATATATAAAACAACTCCCTTCACCAGTGCAAGTGCAAGGTTCCTACCACCATTGCCCTTCATCTCCCTCCTCCCTCAACCCTTGCCTGTATTCACAACAGGCATTCTAATTCTCTCATTCATTACCTTTGTCATGTTAGTTGTCAGTGTATTTATTTATCTAACTGAACTCACCACTCTTTGTGGTAAGCTTCATATTGTGGGCTGAAACTTCCAGCCCTCACGCCTCTGTATATTATTACAATAATGTCTTTTATTTTTCTTAAAAACCATAGATGACTAACACTATTGTGTGTCATCTCTCTCCCTCTAACTTATTTCACTCAGCATAATAGTTTTCATGTCCATCCACATATAGGAAAATTTCATAACTTCATTTTTTTTTCTGATGGCTGCATAGTATTTCATTGTGTATATGTACCACAGTTTCTTTAGCCACTCATCTACTATCAGGCATCTGGGTTGCTTCCAGATTCTGGCTATTGTACATAGTGCTGTAATGAATTTAGGAGTGCAGAAGGCCTTTTTGTGTTGTGTTTTTGTGTTCCTATCCCCTAAGAATGGTATAGCTAAATCAAATGGGAGCTCAATTTCGTTTTATTTTAGGAATCTCCATATTGTTTTCCATAAATGCTGAACAAGATGGCATTCTCATCAGCAGTTGAATGAGAGTTCCTTTCTCTTCACATCCTCGCCAGCACTGATTGTTCTTATTCTTTGTGAGGATCACTCTTAATGTGTTGCTAGTAGGAGACTCCTGATGGTGTCCAGGATCAAATAAGTATGCCCCTCTATAAAAAACACATGAGCTAGAGACATTGGTGGTGGGAAATGCACACTGGTGAAGGTTGTTTTACATTGTATGACTGTAACTCAATCATGAACACTTGATCTGTGGGGGAAAATAACTGTATTATAAACAACCTTGTAACCATGGTATTTAAATAACAATTTTTTAAAAAATGAACTATCTTTCAAGTATCCATACTATATTTTTCTCAAGATCTCAAAAATTTACAAAGGGCACTATGATTTTGTGTAGCCCTAATATCTAAAAACCTTGACGGATCCCTCTGAAGTTCTGTGTATTTCACCACCTAGTTGTTTCCACTGTCATTATTGTATTTGAGGATATTTATTGCCTACCTCATTCTTGAATATGCTCTTTTCTCTGGTGTAGATAAAACCATATGTCATGGGGATTATTTTTGTAAGGGCCTGATGAAAAGAACCTCATCAGACCTGTTGCCCTGTGCCTTTTTTTCCCTACATTTATTTCTGAGGTGAGGAGTTCCCTCTAATTCAAGTTTCACTGAGGATGAGGTCTGTAAGAAGGGGTGACAGTGGTAGGGGAGAGAGCAGAAGTGACAGTGTAAATAAATGCATATAGTGGAAAAGGCATCTTTTGTTACAGCTGTTTGCAAAAGTTTCTGCTTGTACTGCTAAGGAGAGTGTGAAATTAGTGGGACTTTAGGAAAGTCGGGACAAAGACTGTGTGAGGGATCAGTGAGTTTGCATAACACAACCCTCTCTGGTTGTTGACAGATTTAACTTGGGTAAATTCGTTCTGCCTGGTTCTCTCCTCCTCATGACACTTTAGAGGCAAGAAATGCAGTGGTGAATGGCCATGTGGAGGATACCCTGAATTCCCGATTTGTGTAGTAGCTGTAGCTTGGAATGGCGATTTTTAGATTGAATGGACTCCAGATTGTCTAAATTGCAATCACAGTGTTTATTTAAATAGCCTTCAGGGACCATTAAAACATTTTAACTTTTGCTCCTATGTTTTGCATGTTATGAAATCTTGAAACACATAGGAAAGAAAGGGGTTGGTGGAATCCAATCTTGTAAAAGCATCAGGATGCTAAAAGTTGACTGTCAAGCATGCTTCAAAAGTTGTAGCTTTATGCAATGTGTGGTTGTAGCTAATATGTAGTTTGAGAAATGGAGGTAATGGTGTGCATGGTTCCTGACTGGGGGACTTTCCCCTTTTAGATGCTACCCTGCCTAGTAATCTTTGCTCTCAGCTGTGCAGTTTCTCCCAACCATAGATGCCCCCTGCATATCTCTGAAGCCAGTTCTGCTTGCAGCATCTTTCACTGTGCTATAGCTTTAAAGTTATGGACCACTATTTTGCATTCACATGGTGACCATCCATTATTGAACTATCTTGGCAAGCAGAAAAACTTTTTGTTTGACTTAATCAGAGCCGGGCCAAGGGCCAGATAGGCTGATGGTGAACTTGTGGTATCAGGGAAGCAAGTCTAAGACAGAGTTTAGAAAATAAGACTTTGGGAAACAAATGACTATCTAATGATTATCTATGTATAATAAGTCAATGTCGCTACAGATGTCTTTCCTCCCAAGAAGATGATGTCTGTATCGTGAATGGCCCTATCTGTAGTACAATTCTATAGAACTAACCATTGTTCCCAGTGGCAGGCACCATCTGAGTTTCTGGCTCCATGGTCAACTTTTGAAACAGATCTTACTAAGTTTCTATGGCTGTGCTAACTTCTGGGCCAGCTGACATGGGCCTCCAGGATGCAGTGGACAGCTTGCCTGAGATGACTCAGTATTTCTTGTCCATCTTCTGGTCCATATTTATAGTGTAGATAATGTTAGCTGTCTCCAAAATAAACTGGGGGATATTGTAGCTCATGCATTCAAAAGTCTTAAGGCTTTTTTGAAATAAATATGTTTCATTTGAGGGACTTTTATTTCTTGTTTTTACTTTGGAAAATGCTAGCAACCATCAGCGACCTATCTTTAAAAGTGAAAAAGCTTTCTTTTGCAGCTGTTCCATCACCATTTTTCTCTGAATGGAAAGGAATGCTTCTCCCCATCCTGAATCCTTTAATATATTTTTATTATGGATACTACAGAAAGAATGACTCCCAAATATATAAAAAAAAATTGGTTCTTTTTCATTCAGAGCATATATCATCCACTCTCGAAATTTTATGTGGATCTTTATTCCATCTTAAAGTCAAGTTTCTGGTCCCCAATTTTTCTTCTAAATTTCTGGAGATTTAAAAACCAACTATTGCTGCCATAATATTATACCTTTACTTATTTGAATATTATATTTATTCACGGTAAATTACAAAGTTGTAAAGTTTTGTTTACAAAACTTTGTTTTTGTTTTATGTTTTATTTTTATTTATTTATTTATTTTTTTGGTCTTTGGGTCACACCTAGCAGCACTCATGGGTTACTCCTTGCTCTACACTTAGAAATCACTCCTGGCAGGCTCCGGAGATCATCTGGGATGCTGGGATTCGAACCACCATCCTTCTGTATGCAAGACAAATACCTTACCTCCATGCTATCAGTCTGGCCCCACAAAGTCTTTTTTTTACTTGGGTTTCAGGTATACAATTTTTCAATACCAATTCCTTCACTAGTGTTCACTTCCCTACACCCATGTCCCTGTTTTCATCTCCTATGTCTTTTACTAGCACATCTTATTAATGAGAATGAGAATCCACACATTTTATAAAAACTCCTTTTATTTTGCCCATTTCCTTTTTTTATTCCTAATAAAGATTTTTTACTTTCAAAAAACTCTTTGTTAAGAAATCAAATTTATTACATGCTTAGTTTGACCTTTTTCAAATACATTTTACTAGAAACTACACAAAGAAATTACAAGCTGCAGAGAGGGAAGTAATAAATAAATATATATTTTATATATTATATATATACATAATCCTTAAACTGGTGATCAATCTTTGAATAACAAGTTGACCATATGTCTTTTGCTATTTAATGGGAAGTAGTAAAATACATCGTATTAATCAGAAGACTGCCTGTTTTAAGAGTTACAGTAAATTCTAATTTATTCCCTTTATCGAATGTCATTCTCACTTCTAGGAATATTCTTTCTAGGACTACAAGCATCTGAAAGGCTATTTTAAACTAATATGTTGTTGGAAGGCACTAGAGTTTGGGCCAACAAGAAACTCTGGTCATTTTATTTTTCTGTGACACTTTGGTACTAGTATATCTTCATGGTTGCTTTGACTATATTCAGGACTTCTTTTGGAAGAGTTAAAAGTATCCAGGGAGGTGCCTGGCACTTTGATTATTCATACCCGGCTCTTTATTTTTATTTGAGACATAAAATAGAAACACACCCTTGCTTCTGCTCAGCCTCAACTGGCGTTCAGTTGGAAAACAAATGCCGAACTGACCAAATGACAGAAATAAAGTTTTTTCTGTGAGTCATCTTGCATGTCAATCAGAGTTCATTTAGGGAAGCATTAAATTCTGCTGCTGCCCAGGCTGCCTTTAAACAAATTAAATTGGGTTGGGATAAGGAAGGCTTGGAACGGAGGACCGAAAGGAAAACCTGGGTGAAGCTGTGACTCACTGTGACTCTTTTTCTCCCGAATCAGAATGAAACTATGGTGTTCACTTACCTCTTTCCAGAAGAGGACAACTTTTAGGTGAAAAGTTAAATGGAATCTCTGACCTGCTATGTTGTCCTCCTGGATCTAATAATTTGGGCCAGTTTGGATAACTACTTACTCTTCACTCCCCCTTTTTAACATCCCAAATCAATTGCTTATTTGCAAGTAGAAAGTTGTAATATTTCCATTTCTGAGTTTCTTAAAGGACTTTGAAAAGTTACTGTGAACTTTAAGCCCTAAATACTTTCAACAGAGCAGAGGCCATGTTGTCGGAAACCATATTGTTCATTAACCTGTTAGTTAACTTATGCAGAAAGGCACCGCATTTTTATAGTTCATCTCATCTGAGACACATTGAAAAATGTATTTCTAGTTTCCCTTTAGAATGTAGTGTTTAATCTATGTGCAAGCAATAGCGATTCTGTTTTTTATTATTTTCTTTCAGTTTTTCTATCTATATACTTCTTGAAAAGGAGCTCCCCTCAACCGATGATTTATTTTTCAATAGAATCTAATGGAGCAAATTATCAATAATATAACAAAATATAGTATAACTAATATAATATAAAATAGAAATAAATATAAAATATAATATAAATAATAGGTGGCAATTTCAACTTCTTCATGGTCTTCCTTGGATGCTATTTTAGAATAACTTTATTTTTACAGTTGATTTATGCCATGTCTTATGAAAGTTAATAAGAGTCAAATCTCGCAAACAGCAGCTTGTGAGAGATTGTGTTTAGGTATTGAATGTTACTAATCCAGCATCCAGAGAAAATCTGAAGAACTTTGTGCGGTCTCAATTTTCAATGGCAACTTAAAATCAGGAAATGTGTGCAGTTGGGTCGTTGCCAAATTACGACCATTTACATCACATATGCATGCCTTCATTCTGTTTTCATTTTAATGTGGGAGTTTTGAGATCCTGCTACATGTCGTTTTATTAAAAACCCCTGGGACAGCTGTCAAGGAAAGAAGTCTATAGATTAAGAATCAGAGTTCTGTCCTAAGAACAAAACTCTGTTTTTGTGCCGTGGATTATTCACTCCTCTATCTTAAGTCAGAATTCAGGTAGTTGTGTAATTATGGGTGCTGAGCCTCGTCTGGCATAGCAGAACCAGAGAGAAGGTATAAGACTTCCTGGAAACCCTGGGCATAGTGTGAAGGGAATTGGAAGGTTGGAAGCTGAACTTGTGTCCTGATCAGTCATGCATCACTGTCAAATGGCATCATCACTGATTATCTTGCGTCTTCCTCTCACTGTTGGCCAGACATGCCAGCACTAAGTTACCTTTCCTCATCTCTGAGGCACAGAATTGATTAGATAATATTCATTCATTATTCACACAATAGTAGCTGACTAAGACCAGGCCCTAGCACATCTTATCTCTGCCAGCCTGAAGACTTTCCTCCCTGAATTGCAAGGAGATCAGATCATGTTGGTGCCAATCAGCTCAGAGCAAAGCTCTCTCGATGCAGAGAGCTTTAGCATGAAGGCTTTACTTTCTTTAAAAAAAATTTAAGAATTGGTGATTTATACAGTTGTTCATAATAAATTTTTTTCAGACATACTAAAGTCCAACACCAATCCAACGACCAGTATCTCCTTCCTTCCATCATTGTCCCCAAGTTTCCTCCCACCCACTCGCCTACCCACTTGGGAGGAATATACAACACTTTATTTCATATTACTTATTCCAGCAAAACTTAAATGATTTGTGATCATAGATTATTCAGTGATTGTAACCAATAAAAATAAGATATTAATTCATCATTAAAATGTATAATAGCCCTTTGCAAAGTAAGAGTAAACAAGCCTTTCTTCATCTAGTAGAGGGCAATCAAATGCACCATTATTGAGTTCCATACTTAAAGCCACATGCTGGAAAGTTTGTCCTGTTTGAGAGAAGCTTTTGACTGCTCTTGTAAAACTGATTTCAAGGTTTCAATGAATTCCTTAAGCTGTTATTTTATTACGTAGCTCTATATCCTTCCTTCAAATCGATAGGAAAATCAAACTGGTTAGAATTTTCTTGATAATGTGAACATTTCATTTAATTTTTGTACTATATCTCTCCATTCTATTCTGGCTCAGAGTTTCATTTGATAGAACTGCTACACATTGCATGGGTTTTTCTTTGTATTTACATTCCTTTTTTGATCTTTTTTTTTTGTTTTGTTTTGTTTTTTTGTTTTGTTTTTGGGTCACACCCGGCAGTGCTCAGGGGTTACTCCTGGCTTCATGCTCAGAAATTGCCCCTGGCAGGCACGGGGGACCATATGGGGCACCGGGATTTGAACCGATGACCTTTTGCATGAAAGGCAAATGCCTTACCTCCATGCTATCTCCCGGGCCCCTATCTTTTTGTTTTTAGTATTGTTTTTATCTTTTAATTTTGTCATTTGCGAGTAATATATGTTGGAGTTTACCTACTTGGATATATTTTTGCTGGAACACTTCAGGCAACTTGGATCTCAGTAACTGTAATCCTTGGTTCTGAGAAATTATATATATTTTTATTTAAATCACTATGAGGTACATACTTAATTTTTCAGTCATACAATGCCCAACACCCATCTTTTTACCTAGTTTAGAGAATTCTTATTAAAGTTAATTTTTTAAACTATTTTAATTTGTCCCATTTGTCTTTCTGTTCTTTATGGAATCTGATAATTCTTATATGTTCTTCTTAAACTGATCCATAGTTCTCTAATGCATTGTTGATTTCTTTTCAGAAAATTTCTTTTTGCCATTTTCTAGAGATGTTCTCCTTATCATCTTGAAGTACTTTGAGTTTTTGCCCAGTTTCTATTATTCTGCTATTGAGAGTTTCTATTGACTTCGTTATATCACCATGTTTCATTTCACCATGTTCTTCATTTCTTTTTTTCTTCATTTCTGATTTTAATTGTTTTTTGGGGGGGCTCATAATTTCTTGTGCTTTACTTACTGCCTGTACTATTATTTATTTGAGCTTGGTCCTCATCACAGTGTCACTAAATACATTGTCTGAGGAATTACTGGTGTTTATGTTGCAGTGATACTGTTTTACTCACTGACCTTGGCAGACTTCTACATGTTTTCTTTATTGGTTTTCTAGTGTTATTGCTGCACTGTGCATGTGTTTGTGTGTGTGTGAGTTTTTTTAGTCAGATATCATGGAAAATTTAGAGTGATTATGCTGAGAGTTGTTCTCTTTCTTCTCTTCTCACCTTTAGTAAATGATAGGAAGAATAACTGTGAGAAAGCATGTAAATTGCTGGATAGATATGTCACTTCATGAACTGTGGTGTTGGCTCGTTTATATTATGAGTGACAAGTGTGGAGGCTGCTGAGACCCACACATTAGGGAGGCACTCTGCTTCCTATACCAAATTAGGCTCAAAGAGATCAACTGGAAACAAACCTCATCTGCTATTGTTAAACCATTAAGCAAAAGGTCCAGTAAGAAGGCTTTTCTATGCCATAAAACTGGATTTTATTGGGGAATAAAAGTGTCCGTAAGTCAAAAATAATCATCTTAATATGCATTTTCAATTTTGGCTTTTGGTTCACTCTTAGCAATGCTAATCCCAGCTCTGTGCTCAGGTGTCACTCTTAGCAGTGATCAAGGATGTCAGACCTGGGTCAGCCATGAGCAAGACAAATGCCTTAAATGTTCTATTATCACTCCATCCTGCAGTATGCATTTTATTTTATTTAATTTTATCATTTTATTTTATTATTTTATTTTATTTCATTTTATTTTGATCTTTGGGTCACACCCGGCAGTGCTCAGGTGTTACTCCTGTCTCTATTCTCAGAAATCTCTCCTGGCAGGCTCCGGGGACGATATGGGATGCTGGGATTTGAACCACTGTCCTTCTGCATGCAAGGATAATACCTTACCTCCATGCTATCTCTCTGGCCCCAGTATGCATTTTAAACCTTGGCTTGAAAACCAGTATCATGTAGGAATAGATCGCTACTTTCATTAGCTGATAGCTTATAGCCCTATAATCCTGGCTTTCTATTTCTATCTCATCAGAGAAGCCATCTTGATATAGAAAATTGTGGATTTAAATTCAGCAACTCTTATGAGACAGGCATATCTTTATCTCTGTGTGTTCATTGTTCTTGAAATATTTATTGAATACATACTATGTGTCAGCTTCTCTCTAGAGCCAGGACACATTGCAACATTGCCTTCAAAATTCTGTCAGTTCAAAGCTACACCAAGGGGACCTGTTGCACTAGCTGTCCAGGGAGTGACGGGGAGAGATATCGGATGCATCCTGGGGACAGGGGTGGAGGGAGGACAACACTGGTGGTGGGAATGGCCCCAATTCTCTGTCACTATGTACCTTAAATATAATGTTTAAAACTTGTAATTCACATTGGTCACAATAAAATTATTAAAAAAATTCTGTCAGTTTAGAACTAGAGTACAGTGGATATGGTGCCTGTTTTACATAAGGCAGACCCAGGTTTGATCTCTGATATCAGATATCAGTGTTCCAGCAATCACAGATGGCCCTCTGAGCACCTTCAGGAGTAGTTGCTAAGTACAGATCATAAGTAAATCTTGAACACCGATGAGTGTGAGGCAAAAACAACAAACCATTCTACTGTCTTGGATTAGGGCTAGTACACTAGGAGTTTTAAATGTGGGATGCCCATCTTTGGTCGCTAGTGTCAAATGATCATCACCATGAAGTGTGACAACCCTTTCCAATACTTGGATTGGTATACATTTCTGAGTATGAAAGATTTTTAGAAGTAGTTTAGTTTAAACTAAAGGGCATGAACACAGGCCCTTTTTGTAGACATTAATTTTATACCATCTACTACTAACATTATTTTAAATTTAAAACCTTACCTACATGTGCATAGAAAGTCTTGGGTACCATCATGTTTAGTGCAGTCTCATTGGATGAAGTTTGGAGGCTGTGTTTTTAGCCAGAGACCTTGCCAAATATGATATTTATCTTGAGATGATAATGATTTGAAGAAAGATATGGCACACTTACCTTTAACATTTCACATCTGCAGACTAGCACCTGTCCTGAGCAAGGTGGGAGAGCTATGGCTTTTGACCCTTTCAGGCTGACACAGATTTGGGCCAATAGTTTAAAACCACTGCTACAGACAGTTCAGAATTGAACACACATATCTTTTAGCTGCCTTCATTTTGAACAACTATCATTAGTGGGTCCTGGGTCATATGAATTTTGGGTTTTTGCTTGTTTTTGTTTGGGGGAACATTCTAGGTGCGATGAAGAATAATGATCCCCAAATTCCATACTCTGTTAATTTGTTCCCTAGACATCATTTTTATTATATACCCTTTTCTCATATTATATGTCCCTAAACCAGGAACATTTTCTCTGTATATACTGATTTTTATGACTTATTTGACATTAAATTACATATTTGACTCTGGATTTGATTATTTTTGATGCACATATTTATTCTTATGGATGAGAAAGAGACCCAGGAAAAACCATTTAGGGTACAAGTGGGGTAGGGTGGGGAGTCAAATTTTTTAGTTCTATGCTGGAGATTTTTCAATTTCATTCCCTTCTTGTGACTTATGACAATTAGTTCAAGATATGTGTATTTTCTCCACCTGCCATAGGTATGCTGTCATAGTAAGAGATTCTTTAATCTGAATATAGGTTATAATATATATGTTTCCAGCCACTGAGAAACAAAATAACCCAGCATCCTTAAGTAAAGCCAGATGCCTTCATTGTGCATGGCAAGAATATCTTGTAATAGGATTTCTTGTACATTCCAGAAAGTTATGACAAGTGACACATGAACTAATACTTGGCAATAATATGCAGACATGTTGGGAAGGAGCCAATCTTTGACCACCACCATTCTGCATGCTTAGACTTTTCTTCATCTGGGTGGCACCATTACTGAGGTTTATTCTTCTAATTACTCTGTCTGACGGTTGTCTGTTCATTCATTTCACTTATTCATTTGTTCAACAAACAAACGAACACCTACTATATATCAGAACAGGGAAAGCTGCTCATTAAAACATTATGAATAAGACACATTTCCTACCCAAATGTGAAGTAAAGTATATGTAATTACCACAGAGATGTGAATAAGCAGGTCTCTGCTCTAGATTTCTCAACTCTGACCATTACCAGTGGAAAGAGTGGTTGGAGAAGTGAGTGTGTGGGTGAACTCTTCAGAAAGAGTTGAAATTTGTTATAACTACACATCTGGCAGTACTTAAGAATTATGAGTGATTTCATGTTTCCATGGGCACATGGTACATTATGACACATTATATAATATGCTGCTTGATAAAGCATTTGGCAGTAGCAAAACATTGTACCTTCCCATCCTTCCTTCTAGAATCACTGTACACTTTTTAATTCTTACAATTTAGTTCCTGAGTGTTGTTGCTAGGATGTCTTCATTAACAGCAATTGCAATAATTTCAAGATGACCAACAGTTTCTGGATGTAAAAGTGAGGCATAAAGTAACTCGCCCAGGGCTGCTTCATGCATGCAAGAAGACTTACAGCACCCATGTCTTGATTCTCTGTTGTATTTTTAAGTCATAAAACTCCTTGAAGAAATGGCTGGCCTAGAATCTGCCCCTGTGCGTTTTGTAGAACTTAGTGCGGTTGCTTCCTGTTAACAATTGGCTTTCTGTAAGAAGCCCATTGGCAAGCTCTGTTTCTTCAGGTTTCTGACTGTAGAAACCAGTCCCAAGACCTCATCCTGGGATGCCTACCCCTTTTTTTTCCTTCAGTCAAACTATAGTGGAAGTGCTCTAATCTAGAATCATGGTCTGAGTTTCTATGTTGGCTTGAATTTAAGATACTGTAATTCCTTCCTTCATCAGTCACAGTCACATAGAATATTTAGAGCAGGAAGTTCCCAAACTTATTTGGGGAACTCCCCCCTTTTTGTTAAAAAATAATACAATAAAATAAAAACACCTATTGGCTCCCTGGAGATCTACCCTTGTGAACAAAAATAAAGTGCCCTCCCCCGACAAAAAAAAAAAAAAAAAAAAGCACATCTGAGGATATTATGCCCCCACTGGAATGAATTTCTATAAGAAAGATTCTGACTTCCATCTGTTAGGACTGCTAATTTATTTGATCAGCTATCTACAGACTAATTCCAACCATAGATGAAGAACATTAAAGATCGACTTGGTTGAAAGTAGAATGCTGCGAAGTCAGAACAAAAGGTGCCAATCATTCAGACTTGACTTCATTATACTTATTAACTCTGCCATGGAGAGTCTGCAAGGAAGATCAGTTACACGATCATTGGGGATTCCTCTCTGTCTGGGTGTCTCAGATTGTCACCTCACTATTGTACATCAGTTTGCCAACAAAACCATTAGAGTGTACTTCTGACTGTATGGCGTGGGAGCCTGCTAAGCATGACTCAGATTCAACTCCTTTCTATTGGTTTTTTTCTTGAGTATATTTTCTTTCCCATTTGTGCTTTATCTAAAAAGACTATGTTTGCCTCCAGAAAGCAAAGCAGCTTCTCTTCAAGCACAACAATGATTTGAAACCATTCTCCACAGAGCAAGAAAATACTTAGTAGAGTAATGAGGAACAAGCCTTGTTTTAATGTTTGTGTGATCCATGCTTTGGTTTACAATAGTTCCTCTGGAACTATTTCTCCTGTTCATATGATAAAGTCTGTTCAAAGATTTAAAAAAATAGAGCGGGGAAAGTTTATTTTCTGCCAACTTCATGCAGTGCTTCTATGGCAGCCCTAAAAGTCTTGAGTGACTCAGTTATTGCTGAGGAGCTAATTGCTGACCTTACACTTTTGGGTGACATGGAAGAAAGTTCTCAGAATTACATTGCATAACATTTTTTTCAAGGGCGTAAGTTCAGAGTTTTGCACAACAGCTATCATGGAGAATGATACAGTAGCAAACCAAGACAGGGCGTTGGCCTTTAGAGGATGCTATTTCTCCCTGGATGACTATTTGACTATTTGACTGATCATTAGAGTTATAAAGGGCACAGAGGAAAATTGGTGGCTTGACATTCTGGCTTGTATTGAGACAAGGGGAGACTCACCGGAAATGGAAAATGTTGACTAGAAATAGAAAACAAGAGTAACTAGCTTTGGTGTTCCTTAATGTTTTGCACTTGATTCCTTCCTCTGATCTGTAACTACAGATGGTATAAAAAATCTGACTGATGCTTTTTCTTTTATCTACAAATCCTGATTTTTTTTAATTCCAGCCCTCAACTTCCAAATACTGATGTGGCATAATAACTTTAAAAAATAAATTGGGGGGCTGGAGCGATACCACAGCAGTAGAGCATTTGCCTTGCATACGGCTGACCCAGGACAGACCTCGGTTTGATCCCTGAGTCCCATATGGTCCCCCAAACAAGGAGCGATTCCTGAGCACATAGTCAGTAGTAACCCTGAGTGTTATCAGGTGTGGTCCCCAAACCAAAATTATATAAATAAATAAAATTGGACAGCATTACCAAAAATTTACTAATTCATTTGGGTCTCATTTAGAGTTCTTTACAGTTATTATCTCAGTCAAGTGATGCATGAACTTGGGCTTTAGTCATGAGTGACAAGTTGATTCAAATGTGCTTGCCCATCAAGAGGAAGGGGTGGTTGTCTTTTGAAAGAATCTCAAATAAATTTCAAGAGTTATCTGCCTTGGGCAACTCCATTCCATGCTCACTTGCTCATTCCTGCTTGCTTTCTTAGCCTCTCTTTGTGTTACCTTCATTTTTAGCCTATACAGCTCTTTTTTTTTCTTTATCTTGAAACAAAAACATACGAATATTCTTCTCCTTTATTTCTTTCTCAATTAGTCCTAGTCCCATAAATATTATTTCTTGGTTTGACCTGTATATTGGGGCCCTATCTACTCAGCTAAGCACATTCCTTATGGTCCAGGTAGAAATGTGTGTTGATTAAGGGGATCAAAATCTAATATTATCTCTTATATGAAAATGGGGGTCTTGTGGTTTACTCAGAGCAGAGATGTTTGCTTGCATGAGAGGAGTTTTGACAGGACAAATACTTCTGTTTCAATGGAATAATATTATTTTCCTATTCTAGAAATAAGAACCTGCTTATGCCCATATAGGCATCATAGGGAAATATGTGGACTAAAATCCCCAGAGTACAACTCAAAGCCCAAAGAGCTCACGGGGAAGTAAAATAGAGTAGTATGTAAATTTAGAATGAGAATTTAGGGCCCAAAGCAGTGATGCAAGCTATAAAGGCATCTGCCTTGCAAGCACTAGCCTAGGATGGACTATGATTCGATCCCCAGGTGTCCCATATGGTCCACCAAGCCAGGAGTGATTTCTGAGCACATAGCCAGAGTACCTTGAGCATCAACAGGTGTGGCTCCCCCCCAAAAAACAAAAACAAATTAGAATGAGAATTTACCTGTCAGATAAACCTTGAGTCCTGGTTTTAATATGCAATATAGAATTAATAATTACACAGACTGCATTGGGGTATTTAGAATGATTAAATGACATCAGTGTATTGACTGCATTGTATATTTTTTAGTACATACAATAGATGTTGACTATTGTGGTAGTATTTTTTAATTACTACCAAACTGTGACTTAGATTATCAGTTATTCTGACTTCACTTTCCTGTGTTGATTTACACTTGTTACAACTTACTTTTATCAACTCTAATCATCAAGATTAAAATTTTCAATTTCCATCCTTGTTGAGCATGGTCAGATCCATCAGGCCACTGTGTTGTCTTTATGAAGTTTTTAGACTATTTTTATGATATTGTTTCACTTTATAACTTTTCTTTTGTTACTTCACAGCAAGTTCTTACAAAAAGCAACTACATTTCCTGACCCAGTTTCCTTAACAACCAATAGTTAGAACCTAGTATAAAACTGTGAACTCTGAACCTATTTGCTAATTGCATTTATTTGTCTGTTTTGTGTTTTGTTGGTTTAATGCATCTTGAAAATAACCAATCCTTGGGAGTTAGAAGAGAAGATGTAATGCTCTTTTCTTCTGGGCTTTGTAAGTGAGTGCACATCGGGTAAGATGTGACAATGGGATGTGAGCTGTATCCCCTCAAACAGCTATTTTCACATCTTTCCTGTGAGACAACCCTTTATAAGCTCCTAAAACTCTTCCATATTTCCTCCTTTTTAGGTAAGGCTGAGGCATTATGGTAAAAAGAGAAATTTCTTTAGCAAAGTAGTAAAACCCACAAAGTTTGGACCAGGTACACTGAGCTTTCTAAGTTTTTTCAATACTTCACAATGCCTAAGTTCCAAATGTGGATTTTAGCTATGTGAGATGAAGAAAACCATCTATTTAACAAGAAGCCCTCTTAACTACCAGTCAAGCCTATTTGCTATTTAGAGTAGTAAAGACTGATGTAACAGGAGTCTTTGGAATATGGATTTATTGTCAGTAAAACATAAGAGTTGTTTTCAGAGTAAAGTGAAATGAAATGCGAGAATTGCAATATTGAAATGTCTTAGAGATTAGACTATGTTGATAATGATGAAATATGATATAAATGCAAAAAAATATATATGGATCTATGTGTGTCTATATATGTACAGACACACACTGTATACAATTATAGAGAAAACTTTCACAAGTACTACTTTTAAACTCCTTAAATGTTACAAAGTGAAATTGGATCCTTGTATGAATGCAGTGATTATTGACTATAAACTACTCTAAAAGGAAGCATATATTTTAGATAATTATACAAGAATCGTGGATGTACTCTTGACTTTTGTCATTACCTAATCTGATACTTCCACCAGAAGTGGCTAAATAGAGTGGCTTAATAGAATCTTTTACATAACTATTTAAACTACATTTACTTATTTATAAAGGACTAATTTTAGCAACTTAGTTAAGGTCTAAGCTTATTAGATAAGCTAGGATAAAATTTAGCTTGATCCCTTCAAAACTGCAGTTTTTGGTAGGAGAGCCTAAAGGTTCAAAAACCTCTATCTTTAAAATAACCTAATTCTATCACTACTCGTCTCTATTTATGTCTTTGTTCTTTGCAAAAGTAATAACACTCAGTACACAGAAAAGTGCTGCTAGCATTTTGGAGTTTTTAACTAAATTCCTCAGTAAAGAAAATTTACTGTGTCCTGTTTGTATTTAGTATAAAAATAAGAGGGAACATCCCAGAGACAGTAGTGATTTTTTTAAGCTGGTTACCTACAAGGAGACTTATTGTTTTCTATTGCTAGTACTCCTTCCTGCCTACAGATGTATATTGTGTCCAGGGGTTCAGAAAACAGAGCTTTTAATTCTTTGTAAATAGTATCATTGTACAAAAGGGATTTTTTAGACTGCAACTACAAAAAATATTGTGCACAAAGGTTTACAATGAATTGACCTTTTGTTTCAATGCAGGCAGTGTGTTACTTGTTGTGAGTGACTCCATTTGCCCATGCAAATAAGCACCAAGCTAGGATATTATCAGGCAATGGCAAAATTAAGAGTAGGTCAGATTTAATGGAAACATCTGTCATTAACCCTTTTACAGAAACTGCCTCAGGGAATCCTTGCAGATAAAAGCTGTGCTAAGCCATTTTACCTTGCTGGAAAGGAATGGCAATCACAATGTACAAATGGAGCTCACGGGGGTTTACTTTAAAGAATTGCATGTTTTCAAATAGTCATATGTGTGGTTTGAGTGGGGAATGTTTGTGAAATCAATATTTATTTGGTGTATTTTTCTCTGTACAAAAAGTTTAAAGTCTATCAGATAATAAAGTGTTCTCTTCATTGTTTGAGTTTTCATCTGTGGATGGAGTCTCCAGCTTCTGACACCAGAGAATTTCTTTGTCATATCTCAAGTCCCTAAATGTTTATATTTTATTTCATGAAACAGAAAAACTGAATTTAAAAAATATATAGTATTACTTATTACACAGTAGTAGCAGTTATTTGAATACCATTTATTATTGTTGCTTTAAATGATAAGTAACTAAAGAACAGAAACATAGGAGTTGATTTACATTTGCAGTGATATTTATACCACAACTTAAAAGAGATAAGCATATATTTACAGAACACTGGGTAAGATGTTTGCCTTGCATGTGGCAGACCTGGGTTTCATCTCAAGCACCACATAGGGGCTCTTGAGTACCTCCAGGAATAAACACTGAGCAGTCAGTACTAGCCTGAAAACCAAACAAAGAAAGTAAAAAGATCAAACATGAAATAAACAATATTTGAAGGTTTCTAAATTTGCATGTGAACACAGAAGTGTTAATAGTATTAATTCGTTTCTTGATGAACAGGGGATAAAATCCCTGCTGATCTTCAGAGAGCGAAAAATTAATAAAAATTAAGCCTAAAACAAAGTTTCTACTAACTTTATTACTTTTTATAACAATCTATTCACCAATTCATCCAACAAACTATTATATTTTGTTAGATCTTACTCTCTCTTTTTTCTGGGTATTTGTTTATGTGATACTTTATGATTTCTCTATGTGTTCAAATTGTCACTGTGTCTGTGACTGGACTTTTCCTTTCTTCTACTATGGAAGCAGTAGACTCATATTGCAATACACTTCTTCTTTATGATGCTTTTAAAATCATCTTAGTAAGTGAAAAAGAGAGGCTGTTTACTTTCTTAAAAGCTTGGTACATGCAGAGGGATAAGAAAGCATTTCTATCCATGCCTTCTTGTCTAATGAGAAGGAACTGTATGGAGATCTTTGAAACACTACTTTGGCTAGATTAAATTAATATCTATATAAGAGAATAACAACAGCCTTATGTATCTAGACACATGCATATTAAATTATAATATTTACTTTACCTTTGAAAAGTAGTGTGAAAAATAGTCAGACGAGGGTGTGGCAGAGCGATAGCACAGTGGTAGGGTGTTTGCCTTGCACGCGGCTGATCCAGGACAGAGGTTGGTTCGCCATTCTCAGCCTCCCCTATGGTCCCCTGAGCCAGGAGTGATTTCTGAGTACATAGCCAGGAGAAACCCTTGAGCGTCATCTGGTGTGGCTCAACCGCCCACCCCCCAAAAAAAAAATTCACTCCTCTTTCCCCAAGTGTCTACTTTAAATTAAATGGACCCTGAGGCTGGAACAATAGTAGAACAGGTAGACTAATTTCCTTGCACACAGCCAAACAATCTGGTGGATCCCCAGTACCACATATGACTTCATAACCTGCCAAGAGTGAACCTTCATAACAAAGACAGAAGTAAGCCCTGAGCACCACTGAGTGGCCCAAAATCATAATGAGAAAATTGGTGATGATACTTATAAATGGACCTGGCATTAAACGGTTATTGTCTTTCAGAATTCACTTGTCAACTTTATACAGATTAGATAACTGCATTTAATTTTCAGATACAGACCATCAAATTTTTTTTTCCTGTTCCCACCTATTAATGTTCATCCTTGAGACCTCAAAGTTAAAGGAACCCCTCCCTCCTCTATATGTATCTATGTGATGACTTGCATACACCCTTAGAGAACGTGTTTCAATAGTTTTTCTGAGATTGCCACTTCCAGGGCTGGTGAGCCACTGAGACCTGAAGGTTGTGTCTGACTCTCCCATTCAGAAGGATCAAGGCATGGGACCACAAAATGGAACTTTACAGAATTTGTGGGCCCAGGCCTGCTGAATGAAAGAAAGAGAAAGCTACCCAAGCTACCCCAGGGATAGCTACCCCTCGGGACGAGTATGAGCTGTTCAAGGCTTCAGACTTCAAGACCTGTTGGTTACTTCCAAAAATGCATATGCATGGCATTTACCAGCCCATAGTCTGCCTCCCTTTGTCATTATATGTTTGCCTTGTTTTAATACTTGCATCTAGTTGCACAAATGCTTTAGGAATTTTGGGATTTGACTACATTTGAAAGAAGTCTTGTCTTTGTTGTTGTTGTTGTTGCTGGGGTTGTTTTTGTTTGTTTTTGTTTTAGGGACACACCTGGAGATGCCTAGGGGTTACTCCTGGCTATGTGCTCAGAAATCACTCCTGGTTTGGGGGACCATACGGGACACTGGGATTGAACCCAGGTCTGTCCACGGTCAGCTGTGTACAAGGCAAATGCCCTACCATTGTGCTATCTCTCCAGCCCCATAGTTGCTGTTTTATTTGGGGCCCATACCTGGCTGTGCTCAGCAGTTACGCCTGAGTTACAGGAGATTGAACCTAGATTGGTTGTATGCAATTCAAATGCTTTCATCTCCTCCTCTCCAATACTATCTGTCCAGTCCCATTGCCTTTTCATTTTTATCTCATTTTAATTTTCCTTCTATAATAAACCTCTTGGCAAGCCTGCCCCCTACCCCTATTAGCCTTCTTCTCCTGGGATTTGTCTTTCCAAGGGATGATTGGCATATCTTTGTTCTTGGAAACTTTTCAGTTGCCCAGAGGAAGCTGTAAAATTGCTTCTTTGTTTTGTTAATTTTCAGCAAAATTTTGACTTTCTTTCCCAGGTTCCATGAATTGTTGAGTTGTAGCCTCCTGACTGTTATTGCACCTCTGGCCTGTTGAGCCTCCAGACTGTTATTACTTCTCTAGCCTGTTGAGAATCCTTGCCACAGCTTTCTCTTCGGACTTAGATCCCAATGCTGACCAGTCATGCTCTCTGTTTATGGTGCCATCTCCTTTCATTTACTTTTTAAAAATATAGTCACGTGGTTCATAATTCAAAAAAATAGAGAGATGTTGACAGTAAAACTATTTATCCATTCTCATTCCCCAGAGGCCCATTTTCACTCCCTCCCATTCTGACAGTCAGATTTGTGACTGGTAACTGATGTGTCATTCTAGACCTGCTTTCTTGCTGGTCCCTTTTGCAGGCAGCCCTTGTTCTCAGCCACCCACATACGCATGTCCATGTTCTCTTGACGTTCATAAAGTGTCTTACTACAGAGTGACATTTAACAATGCACATCTTGAATCTGAGTACTTTTTGCTTGGCTTTGCATTCATCTCTCCACTTATGTTTTGAAGAGAAATTTCATATTTTCTTTGCTGTAATTCTGGTTGCCAGGATGGCTGAATGCCATTCCTGGAAGGGGTGTGTGTTGAGTTGGCACAGACAGAACAACTGGCAGAGGAAAAGGAAACCATTCCTGTGTTAAGGAGATTTTTCTGTTCATTATTTATTTTAATTACTACTGTTACCACTAGGGACCATCAATTGGGAGGGTGGCCCTGACCTGGGTACCATTTTTAATAAAGATCAAGGCATGTTCCTTGGTAGTAGCCAGCATCTTCTCAATTGGGCATTTTGGTATTTGATCTGCTGATCTGCAGCAGGATTTTTATTGCAATAGCCAGTTCTTAAACAATAAATAGAAAATACCCATGGCCAATTGCTTTTGCAATGCATCTAAATAAAGCTATAAGATTTTTTTGTAGGTGATTCTAGATACAATTAACAATGGGGTGGGGAAATAATATTCAAAGCCCAAGACTTTGATCTCATTTATAAATTGCATTCTTGCAAAGACTCTATTAAAGACTTATTTCAGCAGCTTTCAGAAAAGTTTGAAATAGTTGTTTTAGAAGAATGAGTGCCTATGCTGGCAATGAAAAATGGTGAAATCCATTCTGACAGTGCCTTTGTAATTCCCCGTTGATCAGGGTGCTATAGTCCCAAGAGAAAAACTTCAGTACCTTTTGCAAAATAAATTTGATTTTAAAAATCTGTGTTATTATGTCATTGAAGTTGCAAAATAAATTTGATTTTAAAAATCTGTGTTATTATGTCATTGATGTATATGTCCATGTGGTAGGGAAAAATCGTATTTTGAGGGTCTCATCTCTTGACATTGTAAGATGAAGTTAAAAATCTCTTTATCAGAGGCCAGAATGATAACACAGCAGTTGGACTTTTGCCTTACACACAGCTGACCCCAGGACAAACCTGGGTTCGATCCCTGGTGTCTCATATGGTCCCCCAAGCCAGGAGCCATGATTTCTGAGCACAGAGCCAGGAGTAACGCCTGAGTGTCACCGGGTGTGACCCAAAAAAACAAAACAAAAAAATTCTTTATCAAATGAGCCATTTTCAACTGATTGCTCTAGTTTGGGGTTTTGATTTAAATTTTATTTAAGGAGAGACACAGAGAAGGAGAACAGTTTTTGGTGATTTGCTGAATTACCTGAAAGAGTAACTTATAAGAATAGAAGAAATTCAAGAGGGGGAAATCAGCAGACAAGTATGGTAGGGGATTGATTTAAAAATAACATGAAAAGTGTTTTCCAAATTTGCAGTGTGTTGAGAACACAGCAGAAAAAGAAGGGACAGTCATTTGAAGAAGAGAGTGGCAAAAGCTGATCTCTGTTGTGTATAAACATTTCTGACCCTACCCTGATCTGTGATTGTGCCCTACCCTAGGGTGTGACTTGGCCGTCTGCCCCCACCCTAGGGTGGTACCTGATTCTGTTTCCACCATTGGGTGGTACCTGATTCTGGGTTATAAAAGTAAGGATCTGTGGAAAGAGGGGGCTTTTTTCTCTCTTGCTGGTCTTCACCCAGGCCGTTTGAGGCTTTGACTTCTGCAAGGAATAAAGAGCTATTTTCTTTGGAAGTTTGGCTGTCTTTTGGATTTCTTCCCGCCGCACTCACCTCAGAACCGCTGGTTACTGGGTGGAAGACACGTTCTCCGAGCTGGAGGGGAGAGACCTCGTTCTCCCTACCTACATCAGTGAACCTCTCTTGAGGACAGATTACTACACTCTGTTACCTGGAGATTGATGACTCTGTAATTAGGAAATTGGAAGATTCCTTTATCACTCTCTTTCTAATATACTTTTCTTGACTTTACTTTTTGGTAACAAATTAGGGAAGGCAAGGTAATTTCATTGGTAACATGATTAAAACATTAGTACTTTCCGAAAGTCTAGCTTTTTATTAGGTCTTCCTTTAGTTATTTTCATTTATATAGCTTCTGGTTGAAGTGTATCGATTATAGGGATGACTAGAAAAACAATGTTCTGCATCTCACCAGAACTCAATTATGATCATTGAACTCCACTAAATGACACTGAGATACATCTGATAACTCTGACTACACAAGCTGCTTGAAAATTAAACAAATTGGAGAAAGGTTAAAGAATATTGGAAAAGTCTAACTTTCAATACCAAGTTAATTAGATACCAATAACATATTTATGGCAATAGGAGAAAAATTCATTTAAGCGAAATATTCAAAAGTAGAATTGGGCATATGGACAGGAATATAGGCAGTAATGTCCATGATGCAATTTTTTTTCTTTTTAATTTGGTTTTTTAACCATGCCCCATGATGTTCAGGGGTTACTACTGGCTATGCGCTCAGAAATCGCTCTTGACTTGGGGGATCATATGGGATGTGGGGGAATCGAACCATGGTCCGATAGCTATAGCTATACCATGGCCTATAGCTGCACCATCGCTCCGACCCCAATGATGTAATATTTTTATGAAAGTAATTGTGACCTGAAAGTTGAAAGTTATGTGCACAGATTTTTGTTTATTGAAGTCCATTTCCTTTGGTCTAGTTATGTTCATATTAGTTCTAGTTTGTCCTAGTTGGTATGTTCTAGTTTTTTCATTCAATACATTCTCAGCCTGACCTAAACATCCTGAGTAGAGCATGAACATTAGCCAAACACAGGTTGTTCTGTGGGGATCCAGCAAGTTAGAGAGCAGAAAGAAGAGACAGGGAGAGACTGAGAAAGCCTAATCAGTAGAAAAGAAAATATTGCCCCAAAGAACCAGTACTGAAGCTCTGGGGGTTTGTATGTGAGTTTTTGTATTACTAAGGATAAGACCAAGACAGAAACTAAGGCAGGACTTGGAGGCAGGGATTGGTAGCTTTTGAAAACAAGAGCTTCTGTCATTCTGTTGGAGCAGAATCCATATTTCAGGGTACAAAAATGTAGGAGCTGAGCCAAGGATGCAATGAATATAACTTAGCTTTCTGGCAAAAAAAAAAAAAAAAGAAGAAGAAGAAGAAGAAGAAGAAGAAGAAGAAGAAGAAGAAGAAGAAGAAGAAGAAGAAGAAGAAGAAGAAGAAGAAGAAGAAGAAGAAGAAGAAGAAGATGATGATGATGAACAGAGATATAAGGGAAGCTGGGTCAGTAGAGGAAATATATCTATTTTCCATCAACTCTGTGTTTTACTATCTGTGACAACTTTCACCCCAACCCCCACCCTCAACTAGAAGGCAGCTTTCTTCTCTTCCTAACTTATATTAAACAAATCTGGAATGGCTGGCACTTCTTTTCAAAGACTTCCCAACAATTTGCCTATGAGATTTCACTTTTAGTCTACTGTTTCAAATGTAAAAATATTATTTGAATAAGTGCATTTGTACTAAAACAACCTTCTTCCATTTTTGTGAAAGTACACCATCAAATTACATTTTATTTTTAAGATCTACTTGTGAGAATTTTGTTTATTTTTTATGTGAATTTAGTCTTAAAATGTGTGTGTTGTCCTGACTTGGTAGCAGGTTTGAATTAAATTGGTAAGACATCTATGAGTTTTAAAAATTATTTTAGAAGTTTTGATTGTTTAAATAAGAAAATCAATTCTATTCAACAATGTGTGTTTAGGAACCATAAAAATTATTTTGGCCATGAAAAAAACTATCTAGAATTTAAAGAACTAGACCTTTGACATTTATATGTCTTTTCCATTTATATTGTTGACCTATTTAGTCTTTCTGTAATTTAATAATTTTTAGGGCAAGGAGAAGAAAGTAAGACTTGAGAGGGAATTTGTGATTAAAAATAAATAGGGAATCCTGTAATTAAAGGGAAAAGTATTCTGGTGGCAGGAATGATGAAATTAAGCAAATGCATGAGGGCTACAACAAAAATACAGTAGGCAGAAGAGCACTTGCCTTGCATATGGTCAACTCAGGTTCAATCCCCAACACCTATTATGGTACCAGAGCATACTAGAACTAACCCCTGAGTAGAGAGCCAGGAATGAGCCCTAAGCACTACTGGGTATGGATCTAAAACAAATCCACCAACCAACCAACAAATGAAAGAGTGTACCTAATGGTCCTAAAAGAAGCAGAGACATCGATCTCTCAATCGAACAATGAGTGTTAATGGGCAAAATAGAGTACATATTTCTATGGGGAGGGTCTTCATTAAAGTGACAAGGAAGTTTAACAGAAAATATTTATCTACTTTCTGCCAGACATGGTACAATGAGTTATATAGAAATTATAACAGTTCTATGAAACAGGTTTTATTCTTTCTATTCCAAAGATAAGCACACAGGATTTATAGTTTGCCCAAAATATCACTTTTGGAAACTATGAAACTTTTATTAATGTTTATTCAACATAATTACAGAATTTTGTGCCAAATATTTATTTTTATTTCTTGTATTTGGGCAGAATATATCGACATATATATACCTGTATTCATGTGTATTTGCTCATTTAGACACAGCTGAAAATAGATTTTCTTTATATGTAAATTTATAAATATTCATAAGATCAGGTATATGCTTATAGGACTATGGAAATTCTACTCTGGGTAGAATCAAAAGAATTCTTTGTAGATCACTTTGGTATCATAACAATGATAATAACTTTATTCATTGTACAACTATGCATGTGCTGATAATTTGCACTTATTATCTTTCTAATCAACTACAAGCATAAAAGATGGGACTATTATCACCAGTTTCACAGATGAACTGACTGCAGCTCAGAGAATTGAAGACTTTTTTTCCTTAGGCCACATTGTGGTATATTTGGGAATTGAAATTTTAGAACACATTGAGCAGTGATTAGTCCTGACTTGTGCACCAGTAAGGAATGATATGTGTTGTCAGGAATCTAACTGGAGTTAACCACAGGCAAAAGTCGCTTAACCCTGCTCTATCTCTCCAGACCCCAAACTAACTAAAAATCTCTGTCCTTCTCTATAACAAATTGTGTCTCACCAGTGAAATGGACTGATATTCACTGACATTGTTTTAGGATCCCTTTATGTTTTTCACAGAGGCCACCATAATGATTTCTACTTAGCTCCCAGAGTTAATATTCCAAGTTTTTTATTACAAGTTTTTTTTTCTTTTCATGACTCTACTATGTAAGGATTCTTTGTCCCTGATAGTTTATTGGAATAACCAAAATTAAATAAAACAGACCCACCCTCAAATTTATTTCACAGAAATGACTGGCCTAGTTCCAGGTCTGGGTGACACATTCAGACAAATACATTCAGAAGATGCACCCAAACATCAGGGAAGCACATGCCTTTTCAATGGGGTTGGAGAACTATATATACACCTGTATATTTGTACAGGAATGAAAGAGCATTGAAAAAAAAAAACAGTGCTGATTCTTCTACCCTCAGGAGAAAGGAATTTAATGTAAGCCTAGGGAATTTCACATTACAAGCTATTTTTTTTTTACTTCTGCTCATCCTTGGTCATTTCTTCACTTTCTTTTTTTACCCTCTCACTTTTCTGCCTCTGCACCCACAGCATGTGAAAGCATTGAAAGAAAATAAGAATCTTAAACTCATAAACATACCTGCTTACCATCTGGCAGGCATCCCAGCAGTCTGGTGATCTCCTTAGTTCTCCAGCAGATAGTAGAAAAACAAGAGTCCTGTGAAGATTTCACATGTTGCCATATCCCTGCCAGATGGCAATTTGTAAAACATGGACAAATGGCACTGGCTTCACTTTCCTGCGACAATCACCACAGAAACAGGGCTGCAATGGTGTTTCCTTTGAAAGCAACTTCCTCAGAGATGCTTGAAATGTTTGTGATCATATGTGGCATTGTCTCTAGAGGGCTGATCCCTTGCAAACCTGCTTGTCTTAATTCTAGTATTCAATAAATGGAATTACTCAATAGAGTAATTCTAGTATACTAGAAAAATCAACGAAGTGCTAAATATTCTCACCTCATGAACCATTTGAGCCCTAGAGATGGATTCTTTGCCCCAATATGATAGATTTCTGTCATTAGCGATAAAATACTGGAGTAAAAGTCATGAGATGTACTGCAAACCAGGTAGCTTCTTGCCGAAGGAAAATAATCTGAATCTGCTACCATAGGAATTTCCCTCCAGTTGTGGATTAAATAGTTGTGGATCCAACTGTTCTGCTTGTTCATATGTGGACATGTCTACATGATATTTAAACCTCAGTCAGTTGTAATGGACAATTGTCAAACAAGTGATTTAGCTCTGAGTAAATAAACTATGGATTTGTGGTCTTAACTTTTTCAGCATGTTTTGGTCCTGAGGCATTCTTGCTTGGGTGATGGGCACCATCTCAACTCTCTGTTGCTCAAGCATACCTGGACCTAACACACTCATACTTGCTGATAATGAGAAAGAGCTCAAAGCTGTTCCCTGCTGCAGTGGTTCCTTGAACTTGGTACTTTCTCTTCTCTATCAGATATCTGCTGTCTTCTCCTTCCAGGACAATGGAAAGATACTTTGTCTAGGAACTTGTTTGGGTATAATTCATACAACATGCAATTCACTGATTTAAAGTATATAATTCTTTTTAAATTATGAAGATGCTTATTTTGGCCCTTTACTCATTTCTGTAAAACTAATCTTATTTTATTTTAGGCTGTGATTTAAATACTCTTAATGGTAGTGTTTTCTGCATAAAACATTCCACTATCCGGCCCAGAGAGATAGCACAGCGGTGTTTGCCTTGCAAGCAGCCGTTCCAGGACCAAAGGTGGTTGGTTCAAATTCCGGTGTCCCATTTGGTCCCCCGAGCCTGCCAGGAGCTATTTCTGAGCTGACAGCCAGGAGTAACCCCTGAGCACCGCCGGGTGTGGCCCAAAAACCAAAAACAAAACAAACAAAAAAAATTCCACTATCATAATCTCCACCAGTGTCTACTTCCTTCCCCCATTGTTCCAGTGTGCTAACTCCACTCCCTACCCTTTCCATGGTAAGCATCCTTATAAACAAGAATAGTTCTTAGTTCTTAGTTTCTATTGCCATTAGCTAGTTGTCAATTTCACTACTATGTATTTTTATATCTTATATATATCCTCTCTTAACTAACTTTATTCAGCAAGTTATTTTCAAATTCACCCATGCAATCAGCTAATTGCCTGAATCATCTTTTATAGCTGAGTAGTTTTCCATTATGTATATGTATCATAGTTTCTTTATCTAGTAACCTTATTATTAGACATTTCAATTGTGTCTATATTTAGGCTAATGTGAAAAGTGTTGCAATTAACTTACAGATGAAAATATTTTTCTGAATAGTTTCTGGACCTTTGGGCTAATAGCCAAAGAGTGGAATTGCTGGATCCTATGGAATTTCTTTTTTTTTTTTTTTTTTTTTTTGAGGAATGTCCATCATGTTTTCATTGGTTTTTTGGGTCACTTAGGGGTTACTCCTGGCTCTACATGCAGAAATCGCTCCTGGCAGGCTCAGGGAACCATATGGGATGTCAGGATTCAAACCAATATCCTGTATGCAAGGCAAAATGCCCTACCTCTATGCTATCTCTCCGGTTCCCCAAATAAAGATTCATTTTACCCACAGCCATATCAACACTGGTTGTTTTTGTGATGGGTGCAAATCTTACTGATAAGAAATTAAATATTGTTATTTTTGATTTCTGTTTCCCTGATAACTGATATAGATATTTTCTTATATACCTTTTAACCATTTGTATGTCTTCCTTGTGGAAACTACTGTTCAGCCCTTCCTAGTTTTGGAAGGATTTGGTTTTATAATTCATTTATATTTATATAATCAAAATTGTGCCAAAAGCACCACAATCAATTTAACGACATTTTAAAATTCCACAAAGAAATTCCCATCTTCCTTATTTGCCACTTTCTAACTTCTCCCATGTCATCTAACCTTAAACAATTATAATCTATTCTTAGTTTCCATAGGTTACCCAAATATGGGCATTTCAGTGGATGGAGTCATCAAATCTGTGTATTTTGGTGGTTGATTTCTTTTATGTTTTTGACATTCATTCACATTGTATATTATATTTTTATTTCCAAATACTATGCTATCATATGAACATATATTTTATTTATCCACTTATCAATGGATCATGTCTATCTTTTGTGGAATTTTGCTCTGTACATTCGGATACAGATTGTATATGTTTTTTGTATTTATTTTACTAATGAGTGAAATTGCTGAGCCTATTGACACTTTCTATTAGCCTTTTGAAGAATCTTTGTTTAACTTCATATATAATGGATGCTCTTTACTCTACATGTACTAGATTTCTAAAGTCCAATATTTTTATTCCAGAATACTACAATGGGTGTGGGTTTTAGAATTTGACATACCTATATTTGAACACCAATTTGCCATGTAAGCACAATTGTCTAACCTTGGGCATATGGCTTAATATCTTGAAATTATACATTGTATCAGAAGGCAGTTTAACAAATCTGATTACATGGTCACTTTTCAACAAATATTCTGACCTTCTTTTTGTAGGGTTTTGGGTGGGTGTTGGACCATACTAGAGAGTGCTTAGGGGTTACTTTCTCCTGACTCTGTGTTTATCTTCTGACCTTTCATCCAAATGCTATTTTCTTTTGAATCTTTATTGTTTTTTTTCCCTATTGTTTTTGTTTCTGAGTAAAAGCTTTATTTTTTTCAATTTTTAAAAATTACTTTAACTAAACACATGGTTTACAGGTTTTATTTTTACAATACATCTTTGTTCACAATTACAAAGTTGTTCATGATTGAGTTTCAGTCATAATATGTTCAACACTTCACCAGTGCACATTTCCCACCATCAGTTTCCATAGTTTACCTCCTGTCATTCCCCTTCCTACCCTCTCCCCTGCCTAGCTCTGTGGCAGACATTTTTCATATCTTTCTTTTTTTTCTTCTGTTCCTTGTAAGCACTTTGGTTTGCAATATTTTACTGAAGGTGTATCATGAACCTCACTTTATCTCCTTTGAGCTCCTAATTCTTGTCCAGAATGATCATTTCCAGCTATCACTGTCATAGTTGCCCCTTCTCTGCCAGTGGCACCTCCCTGCTTGTTGTTTAAAGCTTTCCACCATGGACTGGTTCTTCTGACCCTTGTCTTTATTGTCTCTGGATATTATTACCAGACTAATTTTATATTTCATAAATGCATGTGATCAATTCTATGTCTGTCCTTCTCCCTGTAACATTTCACTCAGCATAATAATCTCCATATCCATACATGTCTGAAAAATTTTATGACTTGGTTTTTCCTAACTGCTGCATAGTATTTCATTCTGTAGATGTGCCAGTTTTCTTATCCATTCATCTGTTCTCAGGCACTTTTCCAGAGTCTGGCTATTAGTAATAGTGCTTCAGAGAACAGAAGAGTGCAGAGGGCTTTTCTGAATTGTGTTTTGGGGCTCCTACAGTGTATTCATAAGATTGGTATTGCTGGGTAACATGGAAGTTCGAACTGTAGGTTTTTGACGAATATCCATATTGTTTCTCATAAAGAATGGGTCAGTTGACATTCCCACCAGCAGTAGATGAGTCCCTTTGTCCCTGCATTCAAACTAGTAATAATATTTTTAGGGTATATATTATATCTAAAGTAATAACTTTTCTGATTTATTATGAAAATGATCATTCTGACGAAGAAATTTCCATTTTTTCCTGCCTCATTAGGAGACCTTACTAGAATTTAATAGAAAATATTCAAAATAGCATGGGTAAACTACTACAGAAACTTTTGAAACTAGGCTATGATTCTGCAGTTGTTTCTACCAGATTTCAATATTTGGTTTCAGGTAATTTGACCGTGGGAAGAATTATCCAGGGAAGAATGATTTTCAGGAGTCATTTCTTCCTGTCCTCCTTTGTTTCTTGCTGATGATCATTTTATATGTTGAAGAAGTACTAAGGAATAATTTCTCATTATAATTTCAAGGAAAAGCATTTTCATAAAGAAATAATGAGATTGGGATTTTTCAGGGAGATGCAAATCAAAACAACGATGAGATACCATCTCTCACCACAGAGATTGGCACACATCACAAAGAATGAGAACAATCAGTGCTGGCGGGGATGTGGAGAGAAAGGAACTCTTATCCACTGCTGGTGGGAATGCCGTCTAGTCCAGCCTCTATGGAAAGCAATATGGAGATTCCTCCAAAAACTGGAAATTGAGCTCCCATTTGACCCAGCTATTCCACTCCTAGGGAAATACCCTAAGAACACAAGAATACAATACAAAAACCCCTTCCTCACACCTATATTTATTGAAACACTATTCACAATAGCCAGGCTCTGGAAACAACCAAGATGCCCTTCAACAGACAAATGGCTGAGGAAACTGTGGTACATATACACAATGGAATATTATGCAGCCATCAGGAGATATGAAGTCATAAAATTTTCCTATACATGGATGTACATGGAGTCTATCATGCTGAGTGAAATAAGTCAGAGGGAGAGAGAGAGACACAAAATAGCCTCACTCATCTATGGGTTTTAAGAAAAATAAAAGTCATTTTTGCAACAATCCTTAGAGACAATGAGAGGAGGACTGGAACTTCCAGCTCACTTCATGAAGCTCACCACAATGAGTGGTGAGTGCAGTATAGAAATAACTACACAGAGAACTACCATAATCATGTGAATGAATGAGGGAACTGGAAAGCCTGTCTGGAGTACAGGTGGGTGTGGGATGGGATGGAGGGAGATTTGGGACATTGGTGGTGGGAATGTTGCACTGGTAAAGGGGGGTGTTCTTTACTTGACTGAAACCTAATCACAATCATATTTGTAATCAAAATGTTTAAATAAAGAAAAAAAGTTCCATACTCTGGGTGACCCCTGTAGGATGATGTCTACATTATTCTATAGAGACAGGAGGGTTACTTAGCAGGTGTTTATAGTCAGAACATGTGATTTTTTTGGTGGTTTTTGGGTCACACCCGGCAGTGCTCAGGGGTTACTCCTGGCTCCATGCTCAGAAATTGTTCCTGGCAGGCACGGGGGACCATATGGGGCACCGGGATTCGAACCGATGACCTTTTGCATGAAAGGCAAACGCCTTACCTCCATGCTATCTCCCGGGCCCCATGTGATGTTTTTAAGATAAGAATCTTCACAGCTTTGTGAGGGTACTCTCCTGACTTGAGCAGAATACATGCTTACATCCCACAGAACACCATGAATGTTGAAAGATCATTAGCAGAGGGAATTTCATCATCCTACCCAGAAAGGAACACCCCTATGAAATAATTTTCTGTTTGCAAATTCTGACATTATATGCCAGCTAAACCCTTTTGCTTCCTTTAAAGCCCATTTCCATTAATTATATTTTCTTGAAGCACAAGTAGTATTAAATAGCAAGGTAGTCTGCTAAAAAAAAACCAGGAAAATATATGTCTATAATATTATCCAATTTTTTCCCTTTTTCTCAATGTTTTAAATGACCTCAGAGAGGTTTAGCTGGGCATGAGAAATGTGTCATGAAAAATGTTTTTTTTTTTTTTTGGGGGGGGGGAAGGTGAGTTGAGGCACTAGTTTAGGTCACATTCCCTAGGCTCAGAAGCATCTCCTGACTCTGTGTTCAGGGTGATCCCTGGCATTGTGTGGGAATTAGATGGGGTACAGGAATTGAACGAGGGTCTGCCACATACAAAGGGAGTGTTTTATCTCCTGTATTATCTGTCCAGCCCAGAGTAATTTTCTTTTACCCTGTCTTAGAGCAGACCTCCTGTTGACCCGCTGAAACATTTAAGGCATTTAGAGAAACCAAGAAAGTTTTATCAATACCTCCAAAGGAAAAAAATAAAGGAAGGAAAAGGGAAATGTAAATAGGCTAGGGAATGTGGTTTAGATAAAGTTTTCTTTATACTTAAATCCAAACAAAACTGGAAACATATAGTTCTGTATATCAAGTTTAGATACCATTTTAAACCAAACCTTTTATAATGAATTTGGTTATTATGTATTCCATCATAATTCTTTAATTTGTATGTGTGTTAAGTCAGAACATATTTGAATTTCAGTAAGTATTCCAATTCAGATGATTAAAAACACACCACCATGATGATATCATGGATATTAGTGAGTATTGTAAGCCCTCCTCCCAGACAACTTGTGCTTTCTTTTAAAACGAAATTTGAATTTCGAGCCTAGATTACTTCAGAGTGTCATTTTAAATTGATAACATCTGGGTTCTCCTTTGAGCTATTGAGAACAGAGTCCATTTAGTGCTTGCCAGGAACTTCAGACCTGCTACACGTGTGACTTTTGAATGGACAGTTTTTAAATAAAACCCTCCTTGCCCACTCCTCCACACGGGTTATATTCTCCTCCCCTGCTCTTAAATGTGTCTATTACCCTTAGGTTTTGACCTTGGGCAGGCTGTGAGCACAAAGTCATGTTATTTAGAGTGAAGTAACACCAGTAGTCAGGAAGGAACAATGTAGTTCAAGCCAGATAAAATAAATCTCTCATTTCCTGTCAAGGGACTGAGCCAAAAGCAATGATGAGAGACAGAGGGGCAAACTGCTCAACGTGAAACACAGAATCTTGGGGAGGAAAGCAACCAAAAGGCTTTTTTGAATACAGACAACAAAACCCCAAACAGCCAGAGTGACAGGAGATACGTAATAGCTAGGGAATTAAACAAAACATAGAAGACATAGGGGATCATTGCAACGCCTTGGCCACAGACAAGCAAACTTGACTGGCTAGTGTAGGGGAATCCAAGAAGGGGATGAAAATCTAGGAATGATTCGCCAGGGCAGATGGTAATTTTGTAAACATAAAAACACCCTAGGCAGCTGCCACAGAGGACTTTCTACTGGATAAGTTTTAGAAGGAAGATCACGCACAAGGTTTCCGAGCAAGGATGGGCCCAGTACTGAAATTTGCTCATAGTGATGAAAATGAACTTCCAGATCTGATTCTACAAACCTACATATGGAGGACCTTTGTCCCCAATTTTAAAGAAAGTTGTATTCTAATTGACAGAACTGCCAACTGGCTTTCTATTATCTTCGGATGCTATTTAAAGCTATTTCAGATATTTAATCTCTTTAATACTTGAAACAACTCTATGAGAAGGCATTGTTGTACTCCTATTTTATAACACTATTAGGTGAGGTGACTAGTTTAAGTCACATGGCTGATGAGGGCTTGAACCTTAATCCAAATCCAAGCTAAAGAAGTTTCAGAGTCCATTGTCTTAATGACTTTTCTTTGATAAACACAGACACTTTTTCTAACATGTTCTTTTACTCATCCAGGTTGTAAGTACTGCTTCAATTTTTTTTGAAGCCCTTCATTATCTTATCCAGAAAAAACAGTGAGTCTTCCGAACGCTTAGATCAACTTAAGAAGAAATATAAAATAGAGAGAGAGCATGTTACATTCATGATCATGCATGTTTTGCTGCTGTTCAGAACTCTGCTGGAATGGTCTGGGGAGAAGTCTGCCATCCATGTGTTTGTTTCTTGAGATCTGACTACATGTTTGACACTATGGTCGGTCATAGACTAGTCTGCTGGTTTATACATAATCAAAACTGTATATATTTCAGGTCCAATTTTTTATCAAAATATACTATTGGGTATATTTTTGAATAGTGTAGAACTGTTCCTAAATATAGCCAGTTTCTATTTGGAGAGAGATCTATTTTGAACACAGAATTAAATTCTGTAGAATATTTAGATTAAAATGTTTAGAAGTCATCACATGTTGAAATTGCATACCCAAATACTTCCACTTAAGTTCATAGTGACCATGTACATCACATGTTAATAAAAGAGTATGCCTCATTGCAAGAATCTTTTTCAGAAGTATTCCTTGTGTTCCTGTACCTGGCATAGTATTTGACATATAGAAATAGCACAGTTCATGACAGATGAGTTGATGAATGTCTTTTTTCACATACAATATAAATCATAGCCATGCAAACACCTTTATAGGTGTACTGATGAAAATTGCATAATGCATAGTAAAATAGCAGAGACGATTTAGTAGGAATTTAAACAGTATTTACTATGAAAGGTCTCATAATTGCTTTTACGTTCTTAGAAAGTTATTTAACTTAACCTTCAAAGTAATTAAATTATTTGTTATAAAGTTGAATTGGAAATGACCATAATTGATGAGTCTTTTTACTTTATATATTGCACAAATCATTTTGTTATTTCTAATAAAAATAACCTAGAAAAATATAAAGTAATATTCCAATTTTCTATAAAACTATAAATCAGTTCAGGAGACAATTATATTTCACATATATATCCTATGTAGTCTATTCCACTGAATTTATATTATCATGGAAATTGAGAAAAGTTTTGCTTGAAATTATGTCATTATATAGGGAGACAAGTACTTTAAGATGTAAAAACCACAATGAAGTTCCATAATGGTCTTAAGGTATTCTGGCTGTGAATTTTGAAGACACCCAGGAAGATAATTTTCTAAGACCACGTGGACATATGTGGGTGGAGCAGAAGTTGGCTCCAGATTTGTAATGCTTTAAATTGAATTATATGGAAACATTTTACTATGCTGAACTTTATTTTAAAAGGCTATCTTTAGTTTTTCTTAGATGCTGAGTATTCTGTGTTCATCTCAGGCTTACATAAAATGCAAAAGTTTGGAATCATAAAAGAAAACAAATCCAAGTGCAGTTAACATTTTGTTTCTTACTGCTCTCAATACTTACATATCCAGGTACCCTTAAACACTGGCTAGTTTTTTGGTTTCCAATATGTATTGACCTTATAACCTCTCTGCTTTGTCTTTTGTTGACAGAAAATGGGACTTGCCTAATCTAAGCCAGGATGTTTTCTTTAAACCCAAACAATGACTTCCTTTCTACAGGAAATGTATGAAGCAGAGTCAATGGAGACAATTCATCTCTTCTTTGGGTCCTTTGCAAACAATGAGAATTCCAGAACCTTTCAGGCTCTGGGGAGAGTAAGAGAGAAAATGTTTAATCTGCCCCATGTCTTGAATATTCTGCTCCAATCTCTCCTCTACTACTATTCCTACTTAGGACAGGAAAACTAAACTTAAATAAATATTATGCACTACACTTTTTGAAAGACATCTTTCCTGAAGGTTCTGTATGCTTCTCAGGTACCAAGAAAAAAATCATTAAGAGACAGAAATCAGACTGCCAGCCAATGTTGACATAAGCAAAAGATTAAATTCAAAGACTATTATTCTCTGGGTCAAAGTTGATAATAAAAACTGCATATCTTTTGGTCTATTTCTAGACCTTCCATCATGAGGAAATATCCAAAATAATATGTGACATCATGATCAAAGTAATAAAAAGGAAGGGATTTATATAGCACATTGCTGCTATCACTTAAAAGAAATGACCCTGTATATACTTTCCATTTATAAAAGAGCACATCACTTTCATGGATATGAATGGAACTGTAATTATATCATATTCAGAGTTAAAGAGTGTAAGAAAATTCCATTTGGTTACACTTAAGAACAGGTTCATAGCTTGATCAGGCTATGAAATATTGGGCTATGAAATATTTATAATTCTTTTTAGCATGTCAAACTTCATTTATTATTGAATTCTAGATTGTACTGGAGTGTTAGTCCATATTTAAGATAGTTTCAATAGTAGGATAAATATTGCACAATCTGTTTCATCAGTTTTGTTTATATTTTATGGTGTTATACAGTGTATATGCTATTAACGTACAGACTAATATTCTAAATTAATGCCAATTCAACAGGTCCATTTGGGACTAGTGATACCTAGGTTTTCTAAATTGTATAGTCTTTATAAACATGCAATTTATTTCCTATAAAATCAAGTTCCACAATAACTTTTCTCATATTTGAAGACTTATAGCAATATAATAAAATACAGCACTGGCTAATTACTTTAAAATGCATTTCAAGTTCTACGGTAACTTTAACCATAATGCTTAAAGTTTTATATTGACATCATGAATGCAGAGGCCGGAGAGGTGGAGCAAGTCATAAGGTTTGCACGCCCAAGCCTAGGACGGACCGTGGTTAGATCCCCCGGCATCCCATATGATCTCCCAAGCCAGGAGCGATTTCTGAGCACATAGCCAGGAGTAGTAATCCTTGAGCGTCACTGAATGTGGCTGAAAAACCAAAAAAGAATTTTTAAAGAATTTTAAAAAAACCATTAATGCAGAGCTGACTACTTTAAAATACATGTTAAGTGTTTGGTACTATATCTTTGCACATCTGGAGAAGCAATGTTGATGATTGATTTGGGGAAGTTTATAAGTAGATCTGATACCATTTCATGTACACTTTTTCAAATACAATTTTGACCAATAGATATGGAGAAACTGGAAGTAACACAAGGCTTAGGGGATCTTGTTATGAGTACCTCATGGTCTGTAAAGCACCATTTGATGTAGCATTTAAGGCCCCCTAAACAAAATCAGTGTGCTCTAGTCTTCCAAGCAGTTCTGCATCCCTGGGTCCACCCATCTGCCTATTTGCCCATGTGTCCAGAAAGTCTCTGGGCCCCTTAAGCACTCTTGGGAAGCATCTTAAAGAAAAGAAAGAACTAGATGTATCTAATAATAAATTACTAAATCAAAGAAAGCAAGTCTTACAAAACTATCAGCTTGTCACTTATAACAAGAACACTTTTGGGGCTGGAGTTATTGCATAGATGATGTAGGGCGTTTGCCTTGTACACAGTGTTTTATTCCTGGCATCCCGTATGGTCCCCTGAGGCTGCCAGGAGTCTTTTCTGAGCACAGAACCAAAAATAGCCCCTGAGCACCACAGGTGTGGCCCAACCTTCCCCCAATAAAACATTTTGAAATTCAGTGATGATATGATTTTATGAACTTATTATTTCCCACATCAGTTGTTTCCTAATAGTGTTATTTAAGCTGAGGCATCTTAATGTTTTCTGAGCATAAAGGATAACTATGTTTTTTGCATTTTTCAATATATATACTTTTTTCAAAATTTTGTTCACCATTAGGCTCCCTTCAGAGAGGAGATCAGAAAGTTTTGTTTACCCTTGCAGTAATAGATCCATGAGATGGGCACAATTTTTATGGAATAGATGAATCATAAAAATAAATGGTTTAAAGACTTTAGCATATGAGTTTAAAGTATTTTTTGCAAATCGATTCTTTAATTGAATCTCCATGAGATACAGTTACAAAGTTGTCCATGACTGAGTTTCAATCATAATATGAACAATAGCAGAGCACATTTTGCACCACTAATGTACTTAGTATCCCTCCCACTTTTTCTCCTACCCTCTCCCCTCCCTGTCTCTGTGGCAAACATTTTTCTTCTCTGCTTTATTTTTTTAGACACTGTTACTGAAATATTGTTATTGAAGGGGTATCATGCACCTCACCTTATCTTTGTTGATAATTTAGTTATTTTTCAGAATGATAATTTTCAGCTATAACTGTTTTAGTGGCCACTTCCTTGTGTAATTGCAGCTAGTTGTGACAAGCTTCCTTCAATGCACTGGTCCTCAGCTCGACTGTCTCTAGAAATCATTACCATACTTTTTTTATATTCCACAAATGTGTGATCATTCTATGTATATCCCTCATCCTTTGACTCATTTCACTCAGCAAATACTCTATATCCATCTATATATAAGCAAATTTCATGACTTCATTTTTCCTAACAGCTGCATAGTATTCCATTGTGTAGATGTACCAATTTTCTTATCCATTCATCTTTTCTTGTGCACTTGGGCTGTTTCTAGAGTCTGGCTATTATGAATAATGCTCTAAAGAACATAGGAATGCAGAGGGCTCTTTGATATTGATATTGTATTTTGGGGCTTCTAGGATATATTCATAGAGAAGTGGTATTTCTGGGTAATATGGAAGCTCAATTTCTAGGTTTTTTTTTAAAGAAAATCCATATTATTTATCCTGACATGGACCCCCAGGTATATAATCAATTATTCTTTGATTTAAAAAGGCAAGAGACAAGAGATATGAAGTGTACCAATGAAAGCCTCAAGAGGTGTTGAGAAAATTGGTCAATTTTATGCAAAAAAGTGAACTTAGACTTCTCTTTAATGCTGTGCACAAAAGTAAAATCAAATGAATTAAGACTGTGATTTCAGACATGAAACCTGAGGTCAGAGAGATAGCACAGTGGTGGGGTGTTTGCCTTATATGCTACAGACCAGGAGTGACAGGGTTTGAATCCAGGCATCCCTTATTATCCCCGGCCTGGCAGAGTTGATTTTTGAGTGCAGAGTCAGGAGTGACCCCTGAGCACCACGGGGTGTGGACCAACAACCAAGCAATCAATCAACCAATAAGTAAAGTTTTTAAAAGAAAAGACATGAAACCCATAAGGTACAAAGAAAATATCAGACAGAACTCTCCATGACACTGAAGCTAAAAGGATCTTCAAAGATGAAACCCACCACTGCATCTTCTGCACCTCAAAGAAAATAGTGATTTGGATACAAAAATTGTCCATAGGCTGGTAGCAACTATTCATAAAATTTGCTTATACAAGAACAATCAGTGCTGGCCTGGATGTGGGAAGAAAAGGACTTTCATTCACTGCTGGTGGGAATGTTGACTGCCCTTTTTATGTTGATAGTATTATGTTATATACCTGCTATCTTTAATCAAAGGAACTTTAAATACTTTTACAGAATTATAATTTTTTTTGTTTTGTTTTGTTTTTGGGTCACACCCGGCAGTACTCAGGGGTTACTCCTGGCTCCATGCTCAGAAATTGCTCCTGGCAGGCACGGGGGACCATATGGGGCACCGGGATTCGAACCGATGACCTTTTGCATGAAAGGCAAACGCCTTACCTCCATGCTATCTCCCGGGCCTCACAGAATTATAATATTGATTGCTATGGATATATACTTTTTATAAGATTAAAATAATTAAGTTTCCAAAGCATATGTTTTATTATACCTGGCAGTGCTTAGGCGACCGTTTGTGATATCTGCTTTAGCCACATGCAAGACAAGTCTCTATATGCTATGCTATATCTCTGGCTCACTCAAAAGGTGTTTTTAACTAAAGGAATGAATTTTGCTTGGCTAAGTTTTGGTGTTTAAATTAAATATTTTTAAAAAGAGTAGAGAATATGTATCCCTATATATGTGGATATGTTTGTGTATTTGTATGAGAAGCAGATTTAGATATTTCCATTGATCTGAAAATGCTAATATAATCCTATCACCATGCTACTAGGAAAAATATTCTACCATTTTCACAATCATTTGATTTGAACCCCTTCAGGAATGTGTCTTGTCTTGTTTTAAAAAAGAATTGAATTTTAAAATGAAATGAGTGAAATCCCATTTAAGGTATAACTAAAGTCATTTTTATTTTTAATGTTCTTTCTTTTTGCAACAGGTTGCAGGGTTTTCTTTCTTGTTTGTTTCTGCAAACAATGAATTCCAAAGTAGCCCTTTTCCATCTAAGTCATCTCAGTATTATCTACCCAGTGTTGACTTTAGTGAGACCTTGACCAGTCAACACTACACAATATACTTTAAAGTTTTAAAAGCTATTTGTTTTGGCTTGTTTTAGTCTAGCAATTGAGAAATTATTTAGTCATAGACAATCATACTTAGACACAGGAAAAACCATCAAATCATCATCCCCTTTTAAATCTTTGTGTTATTTTTTGGGAGGTGGGGAGACTTCATTACTTCTGTATATATAAGTGACTCACAAGTGTTAAGAGAACTCATAGTTTCCATGATTCCAAATATATTTAAAAAAAACCTTAATATTTACCATTAGAAATGAGATTTTTATTCTACCATGTGTATAGGAAAGGGAGAAAATTTGGGCACCACTTTCCTACTAAAATCATGAGTAGAGCACTCTTCAAATCAATGCAGGGTTTATTTGTTTGGTTGTTTTGAGACAAGTGAATGAAAAAAAAAACAATGAAGAAAATATATTTGTTTTAAAAAGCAGTGATAGTTGTGAAAGAACTTCCTATATTTGTAAGGGTTAAATCCATATAAAAATCAAAGAGAAGTCTACAATTCAGAAATCATTGTTGAACTTGATGTGATACACATCTCTAAACAGTTCAAAGGGCTGCAAGTATTGATGGGAATACTGTGGTGTAGAAACCTGTGAACTTGTATATTAGCAGACACCATTTGTTCTTATAATACCCCCATTAACAAGCACTAGTACAATGTGGTTCTTTTTTTTTTTAAAGACATCCAAATAAAAAAAGATTTACTACTTATCTATGTGCAATTAAATAAAATATATCTTCGTGTGTGTGTGTGTGTGTGTGTGTGTGTGTGTGTGAGAGAGAGAGAGAGAGAGAGAGAGAGAGAGAGAGAGAGAGAGAGAAAGCGAAAGAGACAGAGAGAGAAACAGAGACAGAGAGACAGAGACAGAGTAGAATTTTATGTAACTTTACCTGACTCTCTTCTTCACATTTTGGGAAAAAAATATAAAAATAGTCATTGGGGGCAGGAGTGAGCTTCCATTATGTCAACATGCCTGGAGAGTGTGGCAATGTTTGGTTGTGTAATTAATTTGTTTCACAAAGGGAAGAGCCCTCCATTGGATTTTTGTAGCTGAAACTGGAACTTCCCAAGCTCAGTCACATGTCAAAGGACTATGGTGAAATCTTGCTCTGTGGATTGGTCACTAGGAATCACAACAGAGTTGCGTCCCTTGTCACCCCTGGTTTCTGGACTTGGAATTGTCCTGGCTGTAGGTAGAAGCAGAAAGGTCTGGCTGGGAGAACCATCAAGGACCACTGAGCACCATGCTCCAGCCAATTTACGGAGCTTCCTGTATACTCCAAGCACATGTGCTCTGAAGACGCCTCCACAACTACATGGTTGCTGGATGAAAGAAAGGTTTCATTTGTTGGCTCATTTATCTTTGTTTTCTTCCACTGTGAACTTTGTTAGGATTTGCTTTTGCTTCTAGCAACTGTCTGGTTACTGTTCTTTAAACAGGAGAATATAGGAGAGTTTTCTTCAACTCTTCAATTCTCCAGGTTTACTTATATTTCCTTTTGTATCTATATTTGAGGGAAGGGGAATGAACAACTTCAATGATCATCCTGAAAATACTTATAAATGCATCCTTGGTTCTTTATCCAGTTCACTGTTAAATTTGGTGTTTTGTGGAAAAGTTGCAGTTGGCCAAGTGATAGTGTCATAAATACACATTTAAGATGATAGCATGTACTATCACAGAAGTGAAGTACTTTGGAAACCGCTTAAACAGACACCAATTAGTCTCTATTTTGAGGAAATATTTTAGTGAAAATAATAAATAATTCTTGCAACTATAGATATGTACAAGTGCACATTTATGAAATGTAACATATTTTCATAAAATGTAATTTTAAAATTTGGAATAGAGATAAGTTTAAGATGAATATTTTGAACTTTCAAAGCTAAATATCACTTCAATGATATTTTTCGTCATACACTTCACACTACTATCTTTGTTTGCCAGTTCTCCTCTGCCTGGTAGAACTATGAATATACATATACGTATATGTATATATATATATATATATATATATATATATATATACTGGACATTTTTAAGTCAAGTTGCAAGCAAGGTAGCTCTCTCATTTTCTTAACCCATTTAACTCTTATGTATAATTGATGCCAAGCAAGTTTATGCTTCATGCCAGAATTATTGACTAAAGCTTTGAAATGTTGTTACCATCTAAAAATAAGAATTTCTCCAGTGCTATCCATGACAAAACCAAGCAGCTTCCAGAAGGTGGTTAATTTACAGGAATCAGGTGACCCAGTATCAAGATTCACTCTTGCTAGCTCTATATCGGCTCTATGGGTATGTGTATATGTTATTTATTTGAATTGTCTTAAGTGCACACTTGATAGCTTGCAAGGGTCAAAGAGAGTTCAAATGATAGAAAAATGGTTTGTATTTTCTCCTTCCCCTTCCCCCACCATGGCTGACGCTAATGGATGACAAGTGTCTGTAGTGTCCTTCAATTTAAAGAGGCAGCCTTGTTCATTTGGAGGGTGTGACTGCCGTTCTTGTGAAATACTGTAAACAGTATTTCACAAAAGGGTGACTTTTTTATTGCTTCGATATTGATAAAATGTCTCGTGAAGACTTACAGTTATTCTGCCAAATTTAAGAGAGATAAGAACAGAATGCTCGTGTTAATTTAAACATCTGTGCATACAATGAAAGAACCCTTTATTATCAGGGAATCAGATGCTTCGATGTGATCGATGATATGAAATAACTTTTTACATTGTGAAATATGTGTCTATTTATGACTTAGTTTTCCCTTTCACTGCCTTCCTGAAATGTTGTAGGAAAGGCTACAATCACTATATTTTATTGAATCTACAGTTTGTAAAAATTAATTTGAGTCACACTTTGAAGTCATTTGATTTTCTAGGGAAACATCAGGCTGCACAGTAAGCAAAGACTGAAATTGATGTCAACTAGACATTGTTGGGCATAGTACACATTCTGTTGTGTGAAGAAAGCACCATCCTCATAGACAAAGGTGTTTGGTGAACATAAAGATCATAGGCTGGTTTGGTTCTTTATGGATATATCAGAGTAATCCCTGTCAATTTCCTTGAAGATTAACCCACGGACCCTCAGATTCTTTACATATTTGGTAGATTACAGTGAAAGCATTAAAGAATTTGAATGCCCAAAGTTGGTGCGCTGGAATATTCAATGGCCTGACTGGGCATTGCTCCATTTTAAGTGAGAGAGAGGCCAGAAGTGACTCATGGGCTTGTCATAAACTATTATTACTAGTAAAGTCAACTTCCTTTTCATAAAATTGAAGGCAAAACAATGATTTTACAAAAAGTCACTGTATTTTTGCTGGCTATGTGTTATTAACTAATTTTGTGTGAATTTTGAAATTTCATTGGCATTTTGGAAAGTAGCTGAAATTCATCATCAGTAGTTTCATGGGTATAGTCAAAACATTTAAAATTTGCATGCTTTATAATTAATTTTGCTATATTATCCTGAACAAAAAACAAAAGATAGCTTAAAAATTATTTGTAGGAGGGTCTTTGTTTTAACCTGTTGATCTTTTATTTTTATTCATTTTATTTTTCATTTATGTTTTTAATAGTTTTTATTGTGACCAATAGTGAATAACAAATCTTTCACAGTAATATTTAAGGTACATAGTGACAATTAAGCAGGGCCATTCCCACCACCAGTGTTGTCCTACCTCCAACCCCTTTTCCTGGCCAGTTTTCTATGTCTTCCTCCTTTGCCCCCAGAGTACTAGTATAACTGTTTCCCTCTGTGTATAGCTCATAGATGGGGTATCGATTCTGTTGTTGACTTTGTGTTTGGTGTTTAAGTCTGATCATTTTTTATTTCCACTCAATGTTCATACGACTGTCTTGTTCTACCTCATGAATTGAGGGGGAAAATAAAAACGAACTGTACCAGAACCTGTTGATCTTTGCTAAGAGAACAATGTGAAAGGAAAACTGACTACGGATAGAAGCAAAGAATCAGTCAGCTCTGGGCAAATATTCTTTAGTTTGAAGGTTTGGCAGTAAGCAATGAAACTAGTTACATTTTGTCATGAATCAGAAGACGCAGAAGGAGAAAATAGCAATAAAATTTTTCATTGCATAAAGTGATGATATTTTCAACTGTAAAGGAATTGCTTTACTTTATTAGTAAAGTATATGAGTTGAAGAGTTGTAATTGAGGTTTAATTTGTTGTATTTAATTTACGGTCAATTTTTCTTAAAATGATAGTATTTAGTTTGGTTTCTGTTAAAACAAGAAAAAAAATACTTCCATAGCTTTGTTGGATGCTCCAATTCCTTTATTGGTCCATTTTTTTGTAGATGATTCCTACTTTGTTTGACTTATAATAACCTTGAATGCTTATTAGGAAAGTCACTTTTTATTTTTGGTTTCCATCTCTTGTTTGTAAATTTTTATCTGTAATTATTCTTAGTTATAGGTGTCTATCTACCCACCATGTGTATATAAATGTAAGAGAGATTTAAATGTGGATCCTAGTTGTCATTGGCTCATTTACTGAGTAAATGCATATTCAGAAAGGATTTGAAGAAATTTAAATGTAGAGGAAGGTAAGATAAGGCATAGTTCTAAGTAGCTAGAAATTATATTAAGTTTCCTAGCCTCAAGGTCACTAGGAATTCTTCTCACCAACTCTATTATAGTCATAGCAGAGTATTCATGAGCACTCAGGGGATATAGAAATTAAGTAACTGATTTGAGACAGAAATGTGAAACAGGATTTGGGAGACTTGATGCTTTCGTGGTCAGAAGATACTGGGGGTTTAGCATTTTGTTTCATGTGGAGACCCACTGTTAATACAGTCCTCATTGAAACTTAAAACAGCTCTATTAGTAGCTTGATTGAGAAAGGGGAAGAGGGCTAGAATAAACAAAAATGTGTGTTCTCAAGACAGCCTAATTGTATGCAGCACATTGCTTCCGTGGTTCCATCTAATCCATCAAACAGTAAAGCACAGAAACACACAAATTTATTCTATTAAAGCAGATAAAAATGGTTAGGTAAGTATCCTTTGTGGTCCGAGGGGGGTGGAAATGACATCTGTGTAATAATTAGCTATTGTTCAAAGGATCCTGCCTGACTCTGTCATTCCATCAAGGTGGGTGAAATGTGGCATTGGAGGGAGGACGCTCAAAAAGTATTTGCGCCTTTGCTCAGACACTTCTTAGGAATGACCAGGCTGCAAGTCCCAGGGGCTGGAGTCACTCATGTCGGTGCAGAGGAAAAGCACTAGGTTCTTCCTCACCCCCACTTCTGTGTTTGGTACTGCCCAGGAAAGCTCCTCAGCAGTCGGAACTAATTGTAACTCGTTCAGGAAAGACTTCATTAGCACTCCCGCACATGGCTACCAGATGTGCCCAAGGACCCGCCGCCCAGGGCAGAGGCAGGAGGTCTGGACAGGAACAAGGAGCTTCATTTTCAAATATAATAATCTGTCTTTTGTTCTCAGGTGCATTGTGTTAGAGAAATGAGAGAAAAGGGAGTTTCAGAAAATGAAATGCCTTCTCATTCACTTATTCTCTACAGGCAGAATGGAATGCTTTGTCTTGCACACATCAAAACTTTTTTGTGACACTCAGTGTGTTGGAAATGTGGCTTTTTCTCCATGAGTGTTCAATGAATGTTCTTGGATTATCCAAACAGTTGTTTTTCTGCAGTCTGCTGAATGGTTTTAAATTTAGGGACTTTGAATAGAAATGCATAAGATAAGTGAATGACCTGTGAAAACTGTTGTCTCAAAATGCAACTAATCATCTATTCCTTGTTATGACCCTGGTCAGACCTAGACAAAAGGGGTGTCAGTTTAACTTATAAGAAGGGTGTAAGCGTGAGGGGTGAGAATTCTAAATGCAAACTCTGTGTATTAAATATTTTATTTTATTTCTTACATCCCAGAAAATTGGAAATTATTCCTGTTTTCCTAGGAGATTAATGAAAACTACAAAAGTTTCTACCTTTAAAAAAATATATTCTCGTTTTATCCTTAACTGATATCTCCATTTGTAGTCAAAAAATTTCAGGAGGTCAGTGGTGACTCTCCTATGCAGAGAGAAAGCTCTGGTAATCATATGTATTTTTTGGATGCTGCCTACAAGTGTGACATTTTGAAAATAATACATCCTGAAACCAGAGAAGGAGTATAGTGGGCAAGATTTATCTTCAGGAATGATATCTGAGTGCAGAATCAGGAGTAATACTTGAGCACAGCCTGGTGTGGCCCCCAAACAACAGCAAAAGTAAATAAGCTATTAGTCTACTCTTTTTTTTTCTTTTTAAAATCATCCTGAATTAAGCTCTCACAAGAAACATAGGAATTTGATTTTTATTTAATTTTATGTCTAGATTTATCATTTTCAATTTAGTGATCAAGAACTTTGCAGTGATTAAGAGGTTCAAAGTACTTTGAAAGTCAGAAAACATCTTATTTGTAAAAATGTTTTTAAAAAATATGAGGGGGGGGGCGGGAGATAGTATGGAGGTAAGGCGTTTGCCTTTTATGCAAAAGGTCATCGGTTCGAATCCCGGAGCCCCATATGGTCCCCCCTGCCTGCCAGGAGCAATTTCTGAGCATGGAGCCAGGAGTAACCCCTGAGCAATGCCGGGTGTGACCCAAAAAACAAAACAAAAAAAAATATGAGGGGGATAGTGTAAGGGTTACACATCTTCACATGCACAAAACAAAATGATCTCTGTACAGAATCAAGAGTAAGCCCTAAAAACTGCTAGGTGTGGCCCCCAAATGCAAAACTAAACATTTTTGCGGGGGCTTTGGGCCACACCCATTGACGCTCAGGGGTTACTCCTGGCTATGTACTCAGAAGTCACTCCTGGCTTGCAGGACCATATGGAACATCAGTGGATCCATTCTGGGTCAACTATGTGCAAGGCAAATGCCCTACTCCTGTACTATCGCTCTGGCCCCCCAAACTAAAGTTTTTTAAACTAAAATGTTCTAGATTGGATATATTTTGCTAGAATTTTTAGAGAAGCACTTATTAGGATATTAATTTGTCATTTTGGGTTATAATTTTGCAGTAGATAATAAAGAT
>PVKC010000308.1:16431-73913 GCA_004027635.1 Crocidura indochinensis | reverse complement strand
TTTGAACTGTCCTAATAATGAGAATATATGAGGGAAATGGAGAGCCTGTCCAGAGTACAGGCGGGGGGTGGGTGGGAGGAGGGAGATTTGGGACAATGGTGATGGGAATGTTGCACTGGTGATGGGTGGTGTTCTTTACATGACTGAAACCCAAACACAATTATGTATGTAATTAAGGTGTTAAAATAAAAAAATTAAAAAAAAAAAGAAATGGTCCCATACAACTGAGCACACAGTAGGGCCAAACCCTTCAACCAAAGTGACTCCATTCCTCTAGTGTTGCAAGCACAGTGGCTTGGGTACCTGCTGGGTGCCAGACTGTCCCTGGCTCTGAGTTGAATCCAGGAATAAGATCCCAGGTTCCACGTTCAAGTAGGATATGGTATGTAATACTACATGTACACATATATATGCACACTCATTTATTCATACTCAAGACTTGAATCATATGAGAGGTAGGAAATTTGGACATCACAGATACAGGACCTAGGATACAGGTTCTAGAATGACCCAGGATGCACTAACAGGAATGGAGGCCATGCAGCAAGCAAGAAGAGACTCTTTAACTCCTAAGAGATATAACCTTTGTTGGACAGTTGTCACATAATATGGGACCAGCCGTTGTTCACACCCAAGGTGCAGGTAGGGTAATGCCTGTAACAACTCAGAGAAAAGTGAGGTATTTTTGACTCCAGAAATGACTTACAAATTCTTTTTTTTTCCAGATCGGGTGTTAGATGAGTTAGGGTAGCCAGACACGAATCCAGAATCTCTAAAAGGTCTCAAAGTTGGGGTAAGCATGTACTTAGGGTTAGGTAGAAACCAGAAGAGAGGGACATGTTGTGGACATGTGCAAGCAAGTAGCCAGGGTTTGTGTGAGTGGTAGGAGTGCAGCAGGAGTTAAGGTTCTAAAGGGCCTACTTTAAACCCTGGGGTTCACCCCTGAGTTCTTGTATTGAGCCATTGGCAGCTCCACCACCAAAACATCAAGTGTTATAAACATCTCATCTCCTAAAGAGACTGTATGGAGGCAAACAACATTGCTTTGTATTTCATCTTTAGATGTATTTGAAGGAAGAGAAAAAATTAAACCCTTTAAAGATTTGCATTGTGTTCATGACCTCAAAGTAATGTGCTGAAAGTAGTCTGAACACCATTTGCTGTGGTGCAACCCTTACCCACATAAGTTAAATGGGAAATTTCAATAACTAACCTATGTAATAATTTATATCGAGGGGTAATATGCAGGGCTACATCTATAAACTCACATAGGCTATATGCAAGGCATATCTTATCTATTGTACATCTCTCTGGACTGAGACTTTATAAAGATTGCAAGATTACACCGTTAGAAGTGACTATCTTCATGTGGGCCCCATCTGGTCCAAAATAAGCATATAATTTTATTTACCATGTTTATCCTAGTAATAAACAACCATTTGCTAAAAAACTAACTGATCATAATGAATAGTCAATGAACACCTACATTTTATGAGCAATGGATACTAGATGCTATATTCTCAGGAAATAGAAAGGCAGAGAAAAGAGCATGTCACTAAAAATATAATAAGGAAGAGAAAATACATCTATAGGGTTGAAATGTTTAATGCTACCCCATTTCTGGGGTTTATAAGCTGATTGTCTCTTAGCACCTCTGTCGACATTATGTTATAGAATATAAAACACCATGATATTATATGTACTAGAAATCAAAAATCAGAGAAAATATGATGAAGCACTTACTTCTGTACAGGCATAACGATTCTAATAATCTTTCTAAAATGTCTAACATATTTACTAAACAGTATCTGTGTGGAAGTGGTTGTGGGTTCTGAAGCCACATGCTCCAAGTTGACTGAGCAGCATTAACACCTCCCCAGCTTCCTCCATGCAACAGGCGGAAACTTGCTCTGAAACAGCCTTTCCTTAGCAAAGAGGACTGTTCACTGTGATAAACAAACACCATGCAGATACATACAGTTTTTTATTACTTAAGATAATTTTTAAAGAGTGTGATTCTCCAGCACTGAAACACAGTGTTTGCATTACAGGTGAATTTAAGTGGAATACCTTCAAAGAGAAATGCCAAAACGTGAATGCTAATATATTTTACACAGATACTAATGCGTTTTTCATTTAACTACAGAATGAAAGTCAATACTTAAATGCATATAGATGGCTCCAGAGTTATTAATGAATTTCCACAAGATCATTCAAGAACTCAGAGATAATTTAAATCCCCTGTGACCCTATGATCATCGGCTCATGAGAGCCTGATTCTCAGTGGTATCATCCAGAGGGAACATGTAGGGATTTCAATAGGGTGACAATATTAACCGTGTTTCAAAGGAAGGGCACTCAGACCTCTGAGGGTATGTGGTCACTGGTACCTGTGGGCAGCACTGACTTTGCAGGTTCCATTAGCAGCAGACTGTTTTTTGCAGACCCCATGGTACTGGTATTTGTGACTATGTCATCATGGCCTAAAATGGACTTCAATACATCTCAAGAGCATCTACTCCAAATTAAAAGTCATCCCGAGTCTCCCTCTGGATGAATGCCTGGCATCCAGCCTGGATTTCTATTGGAACAGGAAACTGAGAGTGCTCATGGTTCATATGAAACCCTATGCTGGGCTTTGTGGGGGCTTGTTTGCAGGATGTGGTGTGTCTGGAGGTCAGGTACAGGGTCTGTGGCATGAAGATGCATAGTGTGGGTTTTGGAGGGAGGACTTGGTCCTGAACACAGCAGACTCCCTCCCCCCAATCCTTACAGTATGAGAAGTCAACAGTGCTGAAATGTCAACAAGAGACTCTGGCTCCAGCCTGGCTATTCCAAAAAGAATATATAGGAGTCTGGCCTAATGGGTATGAGAAAGTGTAATCTGCCAATGAGGGGAGACCCAAAAATACACAGGGATTGAAAGGTGCATCAATGAAGCCAGTGTAAACGTGGAGCATGATGGGAAGACAATAGATAGCCAGCAGTGGTACAGACAGATCTAATGGATGGTACCAGTCCTTGGCCATGCCCGGAGAGCCACACCATCTCTTCAAATGTGAGCTTTGGAAAACATGGATCAGCGATTACTTGATGAGCAGCAAGTGGGTGTGCTGGGCAGTGCAGGTCATACAGGATGCCCTCTGGGATCTGTGCTCCTTCTGCATCAGACAACCTCCTCACTAAGCAGAGGGATGCTCACTGCTGTTCTCAGTTCTGAAGTCTCCATGTTTCTCCCACAGAGCAGCCTTCACGCAGGTCTGTGCTCCAGGAATAGCCAAGGAAGATTCACAGCAAACCCATCTCTACTCCCCTCTCCCCCTACATCTACTCACTTCCTGAACTCCAAAGACTACTTTTCAGGAGTTAGAAGATGAATCATCCAAGAGCACAGGGAACATAATCTAAGAGATTTTTGTTGGGGAGAAGGATATTGCCCATCGCAAGACCTGGGACATGTGGCAGAGAAAGTTGCAAAGACTTGGAGTTTATGGGGGGCATGGGAATGGGGTTCACAAGCACAGACCTGTATGGGGATGAACATGGCCACCCCACGAAGGTTAGATGCCTGTACTAAGACTGTGCATATGGCTGAAATGGTCCACTTTTAGTGGACACAATTTTGATCCAGAGAGATGCTTAATAGACTCTGTGACCTACCTGTTCTGCATGTGGGAGATATGAGTTCTACTTTAGGCACCACCACCTTGAAACCCACCAGCAGTGACCCTGGTTACCTGCTCAGGAGTTGCCAGGATTTTCTCTTCAAAGCCTCCTAGGGTCTAGTTTTCTAATGACTTTGATCTTATGATCTCATCCTGAAAGCTGAGACTTCTTTAAGATTCATCCAATGCCCATTTGATAAGGGGTTTGTTGTGTATGTAAACATTTTAATGGGATTATTGTTACTGACCTTACCCTGATCATGATTGTGTCCTACTCTAGGGTGTGACCTAGCATTCTGCTCCCACCATTGGGTGGTACCTGATCCCATCATTGGGTGGTACCTGATTCTGGGGCATAAAAGCAAGGGTCTGTGGAAGGAGAGGGGCTTTTTGGCTGGAACAGATGCTGAGGCTTTGGGCTACAGTCTTGTCCACCGAACAAAGCTATTATTTTCACAAGTCTGACTGTCTGCTAGCTGTTTACCCGCCACTTCACCTCAGAACCGCTGGCTGAACAGGGTAACAGATGCATGGTCTGAGCTGGAGGAGAAAGGTCTCATCCTCCATCCCTCTATCAGTCAACCTCATCAGGGGCTGACTTGCAACAGGGGTTAATATCTAAGATGTATAAGGCACTGATAAAACTCAGCAAGAAAAATAAAATCTAACCCAATCCAAAAATGGGGAGAAGAAATGAACAGATACTTCCTTAAAGAAGAAATACAGATAGCCAAAAGACACATGAAAAAAATGCTCTATATCATCATCATCATCATCATCATCAGGGAGATGTAACTCAAAACAATAAATCATCATCTCACATCACAGAGACTGGCACACATCACAAAGAATAAGAACAACAAGTGCGGGGCCTGGGAGATAGCATGGAGGTAAGGCGTTTGCCTTTCATGCAAAAGGTCATCGGTTCGAATCCCGGTGCCCCATATGGTCCCCCGTGCCTGCCAGGAGCAATTTCTGAGCATGGAGCCAGAAGTAACCCCTGAGCACTGCCGGGTGTGACCCCCCCCCAAAAAAAAAGAACAACAAGTGCTGGCAGGGATGTGTGGAGAAAGGGACACTCATTCACTGCTGGTGGGAATGCAAACTGGTCCAGCCTTTTTGTAAAACAAAATGGATATTCCACAAAAAGCTAGAAATTGAGTTCCCACATGATCCATCAACACCACTCCAAAGGATATACCTTAGGAACCCAAAAACATATACAAAAAATGTCCTCTGCCCCCTCTGTTCCTTGCAACACTATTCACAATAGCCAAAATCTGGAAACAACCCAGGTGCCTGTCAAGAGATGAGTGGCTAAAGAAACTATAGTACATTTAACACAATAGAATACTATGCAGCTATTAGGAAAAATGAAATCATAAAATTTGCTTACATATGGATAGATATGAAATTATTATGCTGAGCTAAATGAATCTGAGGAAGAGAGATGGGTAGAATAATCTTACTTATTTTGGGGATATAAGAAAAATAAGGACCCAGAGAGATAGCACAGTGACGTTTGCCTTGCAAGCAGCCAATCCAGAACCTAAGGCGGTTGGTTTGAATCCCGAAGTCCCTGATGGTCCCCCGTGCCTGCCAGGAGCGATTTCTGAGCAGATAGCCAGGAATAACCCCTGAGCACTGCCGAGAGTGGCCCCAAAACCAAATGATAATAATAATAATAATAATAATAATAATAATAATAATAATAATAATAATAATAAAAGTCAGTATGGTAATAATGTCCAGAAATAATAGAAATGAGGTTCAGGAGAACCAGTGCATGGTAGGAAGCTTGCCACAAAGAGTAGTGAGTACAGTTAGAGTAGAGGAGGATCTACTATGACAATGACAGGTGAAAATGGTCACTATGAAGAACTGGGTGTTGAAAAGGGATAAAGTGGGGCCGGGCGGTGGTGCTGGAGGTAAGGTGCCAGCCTTGCCTGTGCTATCTTAGGACGGACCGCGGTTCGATCCCCTGGTTTCCCATATGGTCCCCCAAGCCAGGAGCGACGTCTGAGTGCATAGCCAAGAGTAACCCCTGAGCATCACTGGGTGTGGCCCAAAAACCAAAGAAAAAAGGGGATAAAGTGATATGCATACACCCCTTCACTAACAATAGTGTCAAAAAGAGAGAGTGAGAGAAAGAAGCAAAATACCTGCTCAAGACATAGACTTGAGTGGGGGTGAGGGATGAGAGAGAAACAGGGGACATTGGTGGCAGGAAAGGTACAGTTATGAAGGGTGGTGTACATTCTATGGCTGAAATCTACTATAGAACAACTTTGTAACCATGTTTAAATAAAGCCAAAGTAAAATTCTAAACTTAGACCTTTTAGGGCTCAGGTATTCCTTTCTACAACAGATTCATCTTTCAGACAATGTCTTCAGTTATGCTTCCTTCCCAGCCACTCATCAGGGTGAAAGGGAATTGTTCTACAGACCCATAGGGCTGTGGCCCACACATAACCCACTTCATATGACTCAGAATTTACTCCAAGAACTTAGATGATGAGTTTTGTTTGTTTGTTTGGGCCATACCAGTAGTGCTCAAGAGTTATTCCTGCCTTTAGCTCAAGAATTTCTCATGGTGGGCTTGGGGGTTCTGGGGATTAGAAGTGAGTCTGGGGACCAGAGAGATAGCACAGAAGTAGGGCATTTGTCTTGCACACGGCCAACCTTGAATGGACCCTGGTTTGGTTCTCAGCATCCAAATGGTCCCCTGAGACTGCCAGGAATGATTTCTGAGCACAGAACCAGGAGTAATTCCTGAGCATCACCAGGTATGACCCAAAAACCAAAAAAAAGAGTGGGTCTTCTGCACATGCAAGCCATGCACTTTGTTTGCTGTGCTACCACACCAGCCCCTGTTGAGTGTGTGTGCTAATAGTTTTCATTTTGTCCATCTCTAAAATGATGGCAATTCAGAATTCTTCTGTCATGTTTTTTTTCCTTTTTTTCCCCCCTGAGGCACAACTGAGGTGTTATTTCTGGCAGCACACCAGGGCCATCTAAAATGTGAGGGATTGAATCTGGGTCAGCTGCCTGCAAATTAAACAACCTAACTGCTGCACTTTTACTCTGGCCTTCTTCTGTCATGATTTTTTATCTTAAAGCCTTTAGGTGCATCCAATTCAGATGACCCCATGAGTCCCTCCTCTGGTAAAGGCAGCTTTCTCTGAATATCAGTCATGCAGCTACCACTGGAGGAGACTCTGCAGACTGATAGAGTCAGAACAATTTCCTTCCATCAAGGGATCAGGAGAGTCAAAGTTCTCATTTCACTGGTGTGGATTTCACCTGGCAAGATTTGAGGCACATTTCATTATTTCTCCTGATAGCAATCAGAGAGATTTGAAAATCTGAGGTGAACCTCATTTAGATTTGACCAGAACACTAGAGCCTGATGATTCTCTCAAGAGTAGAAATATGGGTAGAAGGACAACCTCAAAAAAATGTGCTCAAAGCAAAGTGAAAGAACAAAATTGGTTTCTGGTTCCTTTTCCCCTTGGTCCCGAATCAACCCAAATTGTGTGAAGTGGCCCCATCACCACTTCCATCTCAGAAACCAAACCTGACCATATCTCTGTGTCCCATTCTACTATGTGGTCCCATTCTACTGACTCTTTCTTGACTATGCCCTAACTTCCTTTCCTTCATCCCAACCCCTCTCACTGGACTCATACAGTTATTTCTGCTAAAAGTGGAATGATGCAAACCATCATGTGTCTGGGCTCCCTAAAGTCTCAGAGTTTGAGGGATTAGGCTTGCCATCTGAGAGGACTTGGGATAGGAGCCACGTCAAGGAAGAGATTGCCTTAGAGACCATTTCAGTGACATCTGAAAAGACACTGAGCAAATCCACTACCGACCCAGACTGAAAAAGGTCGCAATGAGTTCATTCTACAGTAGCAATAACAGTACCTACAGGAGGTGGTGCCAGGCTCTAAAGAGCGTAATGGTGATGTAGGTAAGCCGAGGTCACACAACCCAGGTCCATGTAGCACAGGTCCCTGTAGTCCAGTTTCCCTTAGCCTAGGTCCACATAGATCAACACAAAGCCCAGGTTTACACACCCAAGACCACACAGACCAGGTCCATGCAGCCCAGTGCCTCTGCAGATGCTCAGAACATTGTCCAGTTAAGGTCACAGTGTCTTGTGCTGCCACTTTTATTTTTGGTTTTGGGCCACACCTAGAAGTGCTCAGGGTTCACTCTTGACTCTGTGTTCAAGACTCACTTCTGAGTCTGTGCTCAGGAGTCATTCCTCACAGAGATTATTCCTGACTGCTTAGAGCTCACTCCTGACACTACGCTTAGGTTTCACTCCTGGCTCAGGGATCAGTCTTTGTTCTGTTCTCAAGGTGCACTCCTGGATCACATTCTTTGCTCAGAGATCAACATAACATGGATGAAACAGAACTAGCTACCATCTTGTTTAAGGCATAACATATTTGTGACTAGTGGTGTTTAGGAAAGATAAAAAAAAATACCCCCTGAGGGGGCAAGAGAGATAGCATGGAGGTAAGGCATTTGCCTTACATGAAGAAGGTCAGTGGTTCAAATCCCGGCATCCCATATGATCCCCTGAGCCTGTCAGGAGCAATTTCTGAGCATAGAGCCTGGAGTAACCCCTGAGCACTGCTGGGTGTGACCCAAAAACAAAACAAAACAAAAAATACCCCCTGAAAATACGATGCACCTGTGGCTTGTATCTTGTCCTTGGGTGAAGTAGGTCATGAGCCAGTGGACTGATCTGAGTCCCCCGAAAGCTCCAACTCCTGAAAGTACAGGCCTCCCTTTAGTAGTGCTCTCAAGATGGACTTGGGGGTACTAGGCACATCCTCCCAGCTGGAAAGCAAAGGCAGGGGAGTCAGGACAAGTGAGGTGCAAACAGATATGTGAAAGTACTGGGGGTTTAGGGGTGGACAAAGAGAGTGACATCACAGAGATGCAGGAACACTGGTTCAGCCCATGGTGCCAGGCACAACTTTGGTATCAACACACTAGAACTACAGAATGGGCTTTTGAAAACAGACACATCACTTTTATTCAAAGAACTCCATGGGAAAAACAAAAAGATACTTGAAGATTAAGAAGTTTTATAAGGGAGCCGGGAGGTGGCGCAGGAGGTAAGGTGCCTGCTGCCTTGCCTAGGACGGACCACGGTTGGATCCCCCGGTTCCCATATGGTCCCCCATGCTTGCCAGGAGCGACTTCTGAGCACATAGCCAGGAGTAACCCCTGAGCGTCACTGGGTGTGGCCCAAAAACCAAAAAAAAAAAAAAAAGAAGTTTTATGCTGGGGCTGGAGGTGGTGCAAGCAGTAGGATGTTTTCCTTGCTAACCTAGGACGGACCGCGGTTCAATCCCCTGGCATCCCATATGGTTCCCCAAGACAGCAGCGATTTCTGAGCACATAGCCAGGAGTAACCCCTGAACATCACTGGGTGTGGACCAAAACAAAACAAACAAAAATAAATAAATTTTATGCTACAGAATATAAGACTGATAAGCAAAACAAAGTTATTTTTTGTAACATTTTAAAACTAAATTAGAGGTAAAATCCACAAGAATTTCTGATTTCATTAATTCAGTATCTCTCTAAATAATTAGAATAAAATCACAAACCATGTTCTGTCTCTCACATTGCACCGGCAGAAAGGAAAATTGCAGAGCCACAAGGCAAGACAACCTTTTCCTTTTCTCCAGACCATTATTCTCTGAAATGAAGCAAAGCAGCTTTATTGGATCAGTTTTACAGTTAGGAAAAGCAGATTGTAGTCGTTTAAAATAGAAGTCAGAGAGCATAGGAAGCAAGATAAAGATGAACAGACTTTACATAGTAAAGTAAGTTTTTATTCTCAAAGGAGTTGGAGTCAGTGTACAAAGCACATCAGCAAATGCTGTGCATGATACACACATAAGCATGCACCTGCATACATGTATGTTCACAGAAACACAAACATGCACACATGAATTGTTTTTTGGATGTCACCCAGTGGTATTCAGGGGTTATAGTGTACAGGGATCAATCTTTATTCATTTATGTATTTATTTATTTATTTTTGGTTTTTTGGGGGGCCACACCTGGTGGCACTCAGGGGTTACTGAGGCCCATATAAGATAGCTCCTTTAAATGGCTCTAGAACCCAGTGATCAGTCTGTTTGCATGGACTGACTGAGCCCTCTCATTCCCTGGCCTCAGTTTTGGGAATGTACACACTGTCAATAGGCTCTCCCCAAAACTCAGCAATCTGCGAGTTGGGGAGAGATGCACATAGCTCAGAGTCTGTGCAGTGACCTGTGGGCCTCAGAAACATCGCCCAGCTCCAGAATAAGGTGCTAAAAGGACACAAATATATGGACCATGAATGGCCTAAACAAGGGGCAAGCAAGGGAAAAAGACTGAAAATGGAACGAAAGGAGTTTATCTCCATAAGAATCTCTCAGGAGGCCAATGCTGTGCATTTGGCAGCCACCAGGAGTTCCTTCTAGAAGCATGTGAAGACGGAGGTTTCTGTCACAGCTGACTGAGCAGCAAGGACCTTTTCAGAACTCTCTGAGCATTGCTGCCAGGTGAAAGAAAATTGTGCCCCCCAAACCCCCAACTCAGCATGAATCTATCTTGTTGCTTATTCCATGGCAGGTAACTCTTATAGAGCTGCAGAAAAGTCACTTTGCTATGTAAAAATGCAGACCTGGTACTGAGTAAAAATAAATTAACAAAAAAAGAAAACCCACTAACATTTTTACAAGAGCAGGAGGTGCAATGTTTAGAGGCTCCAAGCTCCAATTACAGCCTTTCTACCCTGCTAAGTGATCTGAATAAGGCTACCCACCACTCTGAACTTGGTACTGCCCCCATAAATGCCTCTAGGATGATTAAGTTAGTGGGCTAAGATAATACATGCACGCATTTCTCATTAGATCTGGCATATACAGCATCCTTTTAACTGATGAACTACCTAAATTACTGTTATTTCTCCAATAAAAAAATCCATCTTCTTGACTTTAAAAATGCTTGGCCAGCACAGCTTATACATTCAACCAATTTTTTGGGAAGGAATTTGGGTCACAACCTAAAACAAATTTGCTGCTCAGGGCTCTACAAGTTAAATGTATCTGGATGGCACACTCACTCCACAAAAGTCCTTATATCATCTACTACTGAGGACTTAGATTAGATGCTTCCAATAAAATATTAGCTTAGAACTGTGTTTAAAAAGCTGACAGTGGATGGAAAACATGAACATTAGAGTCAGAATTCTTGTAGGACACACAGACCAATACTGATTCCCAGTCATTTTTTCTGTTTGTTTTTGTTTTTGGGCCACACCCAGCAGTGCTCAGGGGTTACTCCTGACTGTCTGCTCAGAAATAGCTCCTGGCAGGCACGGGGGACCAGATGAGACACCGGGATTTGAACCAACCACCTTTGGTCCTGGATCGGCTGCTTGCAAGGCAAACCACCGCTGTGCTATCTCTCTGGGCCCCCCAGAACATTCTTGAATGGAGTCAGCAGAGGATCAAGCCTCCTGTTCTACTTTCTTCCATGCAGATTATAGAGAAGAAAGGAAAATAGATACAAAACAAATTTCTGTGTGCCAATAATAAGAACACATTTGGCAAAAATTGTCTGCTTTAATCGGTAAACTTCCTGCCAAGACAGTCTTCTCACCTCTTTTCACAAAGCAAGAAAGGGAGATCTGTATGTCATGCTGATATCCCAGAGAAAGTGCCAAGAATCCTAAATTCTATCTTCAAAGTCCCAGAAACTTTACCATTAATGACTTTCCCATGTGCATCTGGGCAACCATCAAGGACAAGGTTCATCCCACAAAAATGTTTTAAGTAGCCAAGTAAGTCCCAGTGAGGCTATAGTCTCACCCCACACACTTTGTCCTGATGCCCTGGATCCTGCATATGTGGCCTTCATCACTGGCCTCTTTCAACCCTTTAGAGGGGCTTTTCTAAAAGTTTTGCTACCAGGATTTCTTATGTTATGCAATAGCCTTACTTTCAATCACCTGATCAATATGGCACATGAATGATGCATCACCTCCAGCCTCAATGCACCTGGGACTGAGGAGGCCACACCAGAGAGGCCAACAAGCGTAGGTGGTGCTCAAGAACCTGCAAAACTTGATTAGCATACAAATTGCTAAGGTTGGCACCACATGGTTCCCTGAGCCTCACACTGAGTGCAGAGCCAGGAGTAAGTCCTGAGTGCAGAGAAAAGTGTGTCTCTTCTCTGAAGATAAGATGTCAAGCAGGAAGGAACTGAGTCAGAGGCTGAGGTTTAGCCTGAGATCAGGCAGAGCAGCATTCAAAACAGAAAAACTCTGTGCTGGCCTATTAACTCATCTGCTTGTTAAAATTTAGCTCAAGAGAAATGCTTGGTTTTTTCATAGTCCTCTTTATACTCTGGCATTTGTCCATCTGCAGTTCTGACTGTAGTTCTGCATCCAGTTCTGCAGTCATCTCCACTAACTCTGCTAACCAGTGGAGCAACACCTGAAGAGACAACAGGATGCTGTGGACGCTGCCTGTCTTCTCCAGGAGAGTTGTCTTTATCTCCAAATATTTCACCAAATTTTTTCCCATCATACCCATCCAATTCCCCATCCAATACTGCCTGACCATATCGACCCCTGCATGGGCCCTGACGCTAATAATTGTAATGCCATCTGCCTCTCAGGATACTCGTTCTGGTGACAGTTTCATAGGGAAAAGAAAGGATGATCTCGTTCATCAAGCTTCACCTGTGCCCAGACTCAACTTCTACTTCCAAGGCCCAGAGAGTTTTCAGGAAATAGTAGAGGCACAGGGGTAGAGCACAGCAGGCCTGTAATTAGGAAGCTTATGTCAGACAGGAAGAAGGTGCATGTGGCTGGTTTGTCTCCATCTTACAATGAGATCCCCTTGGCATATAGAAGAGAAGAGGATACAGCTAAGCCATGTCTTCTCTGTGAAACAGATGCCTCCTGCATCAATGATCTTCCAGACCAAATGTCTAGTCATTTTCCCCAAACCATGAAGCTTTGCACAACATAAGGTTGCTGTGATGTTGGAAAACACCTTATGCTTATTTCAAAACAAATACTGGATTTTGTCCTTAGCTGGGTGAAGCGTGTGAGATTTTGTGGTATTCTATGCTCTTCTAACTATAGCTTCCCATGGGTAGAGATGGTCAGTTGAATGCCTAGGGAAGAATCTTCGGAGGAGTAATCTAGACTATATCCCTGGCTTGTCTCCACCTCATCTACTGTGTACCACCAACAACTTGAACAAATCTGTCTGTAGTGAGCCTTCATCTCCCTGCTTGAGCATTGAACTCAATGCCCAGCATCCCGGATCTTTGGTTCTTGAGATGGAAATATCAGTTCAAAGATCAGTGCCCTGCGCTGAATACCAAAGCCCAGGTTCAATCCCTTGCACAGCATGATTCCCTCAAGTGCCAAGAATATTTCCAAGCACCATTGGGTATGATCCCAAAACCAAATGAAAAGAGAGAAAATGAAATGATCAAGGATGCCATCTAAGTAGCTGAGAGCAGTTTTTGGCATTAAGAGTGACTGCTGATATTATGGTGGCCTCTTGCTACCTCTCTAAGCAAATATGACCAGCTTCTAAAAATCTCAGTCTAGGACACTGCTCAACAATGCAAATGTTTTCCTCTTATTCTGTGTCGTATTTGGGAGCTCTGTACTCAGGGGACTGTTAGGGCCTCCTGAAGGCAAAGCACATGCTCCAGCCCTGTGGGCTGCCTCTGGGCCCTGCAGGGGTTTTTGATCCACATGCTGATTAAGTCTTAAATATAAATGTATGTTCCCTCCCTGTGCAGCTCTTTCAAATGACATCATCTCCACACACAGAAAGACTCTCATCATGAAAGAATCAAGTGTCGTTTGACTGAACCACGAGGAAAACGCCCGAAAGAAAAAAGCCAGTGAGGAACTGGTTTTACACCAACGACTGCAATTACAGAACAATTTGTGGCAATTAAATCATACTTAAAAATCAAACCTTTGGGGCCCGGGAGATAACATGGAGGTAAGACATTTGCCTTTCATGCAAAAGGTCATCGGTTCGAATCCCGGTCTCCCGTGCCTGCCAGGAGCAATTTCTGAGCATGGAGCCAGGAGTAACCCCTGAGCACTGCTGGGTGTGACCCAAAAACCAAAAAAAAAAAAAAAATCAAACCTTGATTCATCCTTCCTGGAATCCTATTTTTGATGTCAGCTCTAGGAAACTCAGGGAGAATGTAAGGAAAAGAAAAGACATTCCAACCACTTCTAAATCATTTTTAACTGTGAGAGTGCTCCTGAGTTCCTCTAGAAATCACATTTCACACCAACATGAATACATTTATACAAACTTCAAATTTTCATGTATTCCAATTATACCAAGGTTGATATCTATACCACTGGATATATTTAATAACAATCATTAAAATTGATGCTTAAGTGATTTTATGATATGTAAGATATGCTTCAATAAAGCTGTATACAACTCACACATTCAGTAGTTAATTGAAGTTCTTTTTTGGGGGGGTACATAGGAATTAGCTATTATTTGAAATGCATTATTTGTGAGGTGAAAGGTTCACGAACTTCATCCTATTTTATTAAACCAAGTAAATTCCACAGATTTATCAAGGAATGGGGATTTAAAAAATGCAAAATGCTTTAAGACACTGAAATCCCTTTACATACCTCAAACTAGAGAAGGGCTTTAAACATGTACAGATGCGAAGATGATCTGGGGGAATTTACACACAAACAGATTAAAGATTCGTTCATATCATCTCTGGCACCTGCAAGGTTTAATTAAACTGAAATTCACCAACTTCTGCTCAAAATGCTGACTAGTGGCTTGTTAATTAGTTGCTTTTCTCATTGATTAGCAACTTATGAAATACTCTGCTATAAATGGCTAAGCTGCTTGCCTTGTTTCAGAGCTTAATTAATATGATATAGACTATTAAACAATTGTGCCCTTGTCTGATTTATGAATCAAAAACAAGGATTTTTATTGCTAAACCAAATTAGTGATAGACAAAAATAAATTTTCAAGGCAAGTGAACGCAGATAATATCAAACTTTCTTTGTCTTTTATGATGACTTTGATGAAATGCACCATCACTGCTTGTCATGAGCAATCAATTAAATCCTCAGCTATTGTGTTGTCAACAAATTTCCAAGGCAAATGTTTCAATAAATACGTTCTATCAAGTTTTGCTCTCCAAATTAGATTTTAGAATGCTCAGTGGAACTAATTAAAATAATTGTGTGGGCATTTCTGTATTTTGAAATGCAGGTGACTCCAAAGCTCCATCCCCAGACCTCTTTCTCCCAGGATTCCCAGGGTCACAGGGCAACAATCCAAGGAATATCTGACTGGCAGGGACCAAATCCCAATGTTGGATTCTGTTGGCCTCTACCCTATAGTGGATACATATCTCCTGCCCATTACAGAATACACTTCATCCACCATCTTAATGCCACATGGTTAAAAATAAACCCACTCTCATATCCTGCCATCCTCTCTAACTCACATTCTGAACCTGCCACTTTCTATGCATGAGCTGCCACCCCCTTGGTCTTTCCTACCTCCTGGGGTCAGTCAACAGCTGCCAGCTGCCTTATAGCATCTCCCAGACATCATCTGGGTCCACCTTGTCACTTTTCAATGCTGAGTTGGCCAAAGGCTTCTGCCATGTTTAATTATGTTAGAAAGAATCCCCGAAGATGTCTCCAAGCTCATCTCCACTCTTTCCTCTAATAAACATATAACAGATGTTCTGCACTTGTTTCCTTTACAAAAATGCTAGCATTTAAATTGCTGATTAAGTGTTTATAATAGTAAAATGAGTTTTCTATTAGCCCTTAAAAGAATGCTCATCACACCCTAAGAAGCATAAAAGGTCAAATAAATCAGATATCAATATTACAATAGATTCTTGTCCTGTGTTATATTACATTGTATTACCACTTCTAATAAAAACCCTACATTCAAATCACCTATCCCACCTCTACAGATAGTGCAATGAACACAATCTTAAGGTAATGTCATGTAAAATGAGTGAGTGTTGAACATACAAGAGAAATGAAATCTTAAAACATATTTCTGGGGCCCGGGAGATAGCATGGAGGTAAGGCGTTCGCCTTTCATGCAAAAGGTCTTCGATTCGAATCCCGGTGCCCCATATGGTCCCCCGTGCCTTCCAGGAGCAATTTCTGAGCATGAAGCCAGGAGTAACCCCTGAGCACTGCCGGGTGTGACCCAAAAACCACACACACACACACACACACACAAAACTTAAAAAAAAACATATTTCTAATAAATATGTTATAGGATGAATATGTCTACTAAAGCACTACTACCCTGCTCTTTCTATCAGATCCAGCATTTGCTTGTCATGGCCATGCACCTTAGAGAAGATACATTTATTCCAAGCCAGTGGCTGGATCATGAGCATTTAAGCAAATCCTCATGGTGTCACTTTCCTTTCTGAAGATGTTTCTGATACATGAGTAATTCCAATCAACAAAAAGAGCTGAGCAAGGCAGGGACACATATTATCAAAATACATTGAGAAAATATACAACTTCCTTCTCAGACTGAAGTCCAAATATAAGCTTAGGTCCAAGAAGACATGTTAAAGGATGCTAAGTTCTCACTCTCAAAGACACAGAGAAAATTAAAACGAAAAATATAGGCCATTGGTATTAACATTGAACCATGCATGGATTTACCCCCAAACCTTGTTAAAATATGGAAAATACTTCTAATATTGTAGATTCAGATTTTCTGATCCTGAATCAGATGAAATGACCTCTACTGAATGATTGGCAGTTATGGGCCTATCTCAATGCCATTTACACTAGTATAATGGTGAAAAACTTTTCCTGCTATCTGAATGAATCCCATCCTTACTTGCATTTTAAGAAGGCTTATACAAATCAGACTCATTGAAAGTTTCTATCTGACACACTAATCTATTTTATCCATCTAAAGACATCACAAAGTACAGTATATGTGTATTTCTTTAAAAAACAAAAAAGAATAAAATGCTATGCAGCTGTCAGAAAAAATAAAGTCATAAAATTTTCCTATATGTGGGTGGACATGGAAACTATTATGCAGAGTGAAATGAGGCAGAGGGAGAGACAGACACAGAATAGTTTCACTCATCTGTTGTATTTAAGAAAAATAAAAGATATTATGGTAATAATACACAGTGACAATACAGAGAAGGTTTGAAAGGACCATCCCATGATATGAAGCTTACCACAAAGATTGGTGAGCTCAGTTAAATACCAACAAATACCAGGATAATGGTAGTGAGTGACAGGAATAGAATGCCTATCTCAAAGACAGGCAGAAGGTGGGGAGAGCATTGGTGGTGGGAAGGTTGCACTGGTAAAGAGGGTGTACTTTTTTATGACTGAAACACAACCACAAACATGTTTGTAATCATGGTGCTTAAATTTAAAAAGGAAACAAAAAATAAGAAATGCATTTATCCAAGAAACCCTTAATTTGAATAAGTTAGAAAAGATGCTTTATCTCTACTATTCTCCCTGCCTGGAAGATTATCTTCCTCACTGAATTAGCTCCCTAGTCTACGAAACCCACATTAATGTGTGCTCTATCTCTGCTCCCAAACTATCTGTGTTTTCCAAGTCTAATATATATACACTTTAGATTTGGTTACATTAAGTTGAACAGTAGACTTCCGGGGACAAAGTATTATCATGTTCCCAGTCAATAAAATGTTAGTGTTTGGAGCCACAGAGATAGCATGGAGTTAGGGCATTTGCCTTGCATGCAGAAGGACGTTGGTTCAAATCCCAGCATCCCATATGGTCCCCTGAGCCTGCCAGGAGTAATTTCTGAGTGTAGAGCCAAGAGTAACCCCTGAGCACTGCCAAAAACCAATAAATAAATAAATAAACAAACAAACAAATAAAATGCTAGTGTTTATTTAATATGAAAGTTTTATGCAAATATTTAAGGTGCACTGGGCTGGAGTGGTAGTGCAATGGTATGCTTGCCTTGCACGTGGCTGACCCAGGACAGACTTCAGTTTGATCTCTGACGTCCCATATGATCCCCCAAACCAAGAGCACATAGCCAGGAATAACCCCTGAGCATCACCGGGTGTGCCCCCACAAATAAAAATTTTAAGGCACAGTTTGATGGGTGCAGCTATCTACAACTTCATCCTCCAATATTGCTGCAGCAAAATGGGTCACTGAACAGTTCTCACAACAGACTCACTTACAAAATATAATAAAACAAGTTTATATTTTATGCCTAAGGATTTCTCCAGGGGCATATTGGCAATGTCTTTTCTAGCTGAAACTGCTACACAAATGGTGGTTTCATCAACAATCTCTCCTCACCTGCCCCCTTTCTGCAACCCCCATTGCTTCTGGCCCATGAGCGCTATCTCTGCTGACAGTTATGCCTTTTTTTTTTTTTTTTGGCTTGTTCAGGGTTTCTTCCTCTGCATCTCATGCACAGATTGAGACATTCACAACAAATCAAAGCCCAGCTATGCTAGAGAAGGATTTGAGGATTCCCAAAGTGGACTCCTGTGAGTGGAGAAAACAAAGACCCCAATACAGGGACCTGGGGTGAGAAAACTGCACTTTCCTCACATCCTACACTGGCTACATTCACCTCCAAGTTGGCACCAACTCCAGGACATGCTGTCCATGGGGCCTACAGATTTGTGATGAACCAGGATGGCTTGAGTTTCTGGGAAGTAACAAGATATTTGACTGTCTCCAAACCTAATCTCTTGCTGTGGTTCTTAGGTCTCCCCAGAACTGGCTAGGCAGCATCAGACCCAGCTCACTCCAGAACAGGTCTCAATTCTTGCGATTGTTAACTACCAAGATCTGAGTTTTCCTGGCTCCCTTGGCTGATCAGAGAAGATTCTAGAAGGGCTTGGATGCCTCCTGCTCATTTGCTCACAGGAGAGGCTGTAGGAGAGAATTCTAGTAGCTCCTTTGCATAGCAAGGCAAAAATCTCCTGGGAAGAAGACATTTCAGTGAATGCTGTCATCTCACACAGGCACTGTTCTAGTCCTGTGGATCTGTGCTACATTAGAGGAAGTTCTTTCTGCCACTAGAAATGCTGCCCCTGTCCCAGATCCACACAACCATCAGAATGTCACCTTGCCCTTTGGGCCATGCAGTCATCACTGCTCAGTGCTCTGGTATCAGGCACATGACTTGCCATTAGGTTATGTTGAGAAATGAAGCAGAAAAAAGCCCATAGTAGGAAGGAAAGACTTTTCCTGCATGCTCCACTCCATAGTTGCTATAACATCCAGGGTTCCTGTCTCTGTAGTCCAATGATAACCCCAGAGGGGCACAACCTAAAGTCCTAACTTGGCTAACCATGTGACTTATATGTTGAGGGAGGACAGTGGGAGACAGTGAATAGCAGAGACAGAAGGCAGCAGTACATAATGGGAGAGTGGACAGCAGTAGACAGTGGCAGAGAGTAGATAAAAGATAGTGGACATTGGGAGACAGTGAATAGCAGAACATAGTAGAGAGTGAGAGATGGTGGATAGTGGCATATGGCAAGAGATGGAATACAATGAACAACTGGAAATAGTTGGAGACAGTGGACAATTAAATGTAGTAGACAGCAGTAGGTAGGCAGTGAATAGTAGAGGATAGTGTGCCAGTGGGAGACAGTGGACATTAGCAGACAGTGGAGAGTAGCAGGCAGTTGACTGTGAAAGACAGTAAATGGCAGCAGATAGTGGAGAGTGGATAGTAGAGAGTCAAGGACAGTGGACAGGGGGACACAGTGGGAAAGTGAGAGACAATGGAACCATGGGAGATAGTGGACAGCAGAAGACACTCCTGCCTGCTTTTAACCCAAAAGTTTCCTAAAATGCTTCCTCCCACCCTCACTCTGTATCTGCCCATGTTGAATGTGTGACAATTTCTACCAGCTTGACATAGGGCCAACCTTCTGGGCTGTGGGATTCCATACTCTTACTCATCCTAACAGCATCTCATTGATCTCAGAGCTCTGACATGGCCACTCACTGGCTAGCAGACCAGACTGTCAACAAGCAGAGTCTCTGTCAAAGTCTGCTCTGGATCACACAGGGGATTACTGCCAGCCTGACAGAGGTTGCTCAGACAATGGTGGGTGGACACATAGCATAGACATATGCATGCAATGTTAGAGATGACTGTTTGGAGACAAATTCCCCAAGGTATGTCTTTTTTTTTTTTTTTTGGCTTTTTGGCCACAACCAGCAGTGCTCAAGGGTTACTCCTGGCTGTCTGCTCAGAAATAGCTCCTGGCAAGCACGGGGGACCAGATGGGACACTAGGATTCGAACCAACCACCTTTGGTCCTGGATTGGCTGCTTGCAAGGCAAACGCCGCTGTGCTATCTCTCCGGGCCCTCCCCAAGGTATGTCTTTAGGTGATAGCCTTCCTCCAGGTAGATCTAGTTACTCTGCAATACTACTATGAGGATGTCCACTGCATCATTTTCACTTACATGACAGGGTTTAGCACAAGCAGAGATGGAAGGCTCAAGTGATAGCACAGAAAGCATACATGCAATTCAATTGCCAGAACCATAGGGGTCCCAGGATTTTCCCAGGTGTGGCCCTGGCTGCCCCAGGTACATTGTGCTGAGCACTGTATCCTTAGACTCTAACTCTGGGAGTCTAACATCACTGGCTAATATCACCTGGAGCTGCCCCTGGACCACTGTGCAAAGCTGGGAAGACCTGACCACTCCCCATCTCCATCCAAGCCAAGAGTCTTTGAAATAAAAATAAAATAAAAAGTAAAAAGACAAAGTGTTGGGACTGTGATCACTGCAAAGCACAGAGAATTGCCCATGTAGGGGAGGATTCAGTAAAAACTTGTTCATGGACAAGTTTATGCAGGGAACTCAGAGTGTGTGGATGATGGAACTGTGCCCCTGCAGTTATGAGAAAGTATTTGTTGGCTTGGAAGACAAAATAAAGTCATCTTTTATATAACTTATTTTTAAGCCATAGCGCTGAGATAGGTCGACTACTCTATTGGGGAAGATTTTTCTCGGGATCATTTCTGCATCTAAGGTCTCTGAGGAGTGGGTAACTTCAAAACAAAGACTAGAGCTGCTAATTGTGTAGGGACAAGAAAGGTGGATTAGTCACGATATAAAGACCCCATGGTTTCAGGGACAGAGTCCCCAGCTGTCTGAGGGTCCAAGATCAGGTGTATGGTTTGAAATCCCTGACTTTATGGCGATGAGCAGAGGGGCTGAATGCATATGTGGTTTGCCTCATTTCCTCTGATGCTGAAAGGGGCACTAGGTGATCCCAACAGGCCCCCACAATAGCATATGCTGTCAGCAGAGTTCTCTGCCCACCTTCCACCCACCTTAGCTCTCCCACTGGATCCTGGCACCCTTTTCCTGGGCAGTTGCAGGTCTCCCCTGTTCTTTGCTCACTCCAATATGGTATGGAGCACCTAATGTTTTCTTATTAGTGCTTTTGAAATGATCTCCTGCTCTTTGTTCATCTCAGGAGAGCTCTCATTATAAGAGGTTTGGAGGAGGCGTTCCAAACAAGTTTCAGCCATATTTGTTCTATTTCCTTTAAGAGTGTCAGATTTTGACAGGGATTAGAGTGAACCTGCTTGACTCTAGGCAGGATGGTAATACTAACAGTGTTAATTCTCCCAATTAACAAGCTTTGATTCCCAATGGTTTCTTTTATTTATTTTAAGAACAATGTATATTTTTCATGTACAAATATTTTATTTCCCCTGTGATTCATATGTACACAATTATTTTGATTATTTTAAGTATGACTGAAAGTGAAATAGTTTTCTTTCTTTTTTATTGGTACCAAACTGAGTTTAATATAGTGTTAACAAGACCGCCATATTTACAAGACCACCAAGTTGTTTTCTTGACAAGAATTTGGGTTTTCCCCTTTACTGACTGATGTGCTGAATTTCATTCCCTTATATCTTCTAAAATGTTTATCAATTATTTTTCTGTGATCTTTAGAAAACTGAATTCTTGATTATTATGAGTAAGAAATGAAAGAATATTCTATAAAATGAATTTAATGAGTCATTTTATAAATTTTTCTGAAATGATAGGGAATGAGAGTTTTTTTACCTTTATTTTTTTAATTTTCATAATATATTATTTAAGCACCATGATTACACACATATTTGTAGTTGCGTTCCAGTTATAGAAAAGAACACCCCCACTTCATCACTGCAATATTCCCATCACCAATGTCCTCCATTTCCCTCCTCCACCATCCCCTGCCTATATTCAAGACAGACATTTTATTTCTCTCATCCACTACCATTGTCATGATAGTTGTCAGTGTAGTTACTTCTCTAACTAAACTCACCACTCTTTGTGGTAAGCTTCCTATTATGATTGAGTACTTCTAGCCTTCATCTCTATTGTCTCCATGTATTATTACAATAATGTCTTTTATTTTTCTTAAATCCCATAGATGAGTGAGACTGTCTTTCTCTCTCCTTCTGCCTTATTTCACTCAACATAATGTCCATCCATGTATAGGAAAATTTTATGACTTCATGTCTCCAGATGGTTGCATAGTATTCCATTGTGTATATGTACCACAGTTTCTTTAGCTACTCATCTGTCATCAGGCCACTAGTTTTTTCCCCCAAATTCTGGCTATTGTAAATAGCACTACAATGAATATAGGTGTGCAGAAGGTATTTTTGTATTGTAATTTCTGTGTTCCTAGGGTATATCCCTAGGAGTGATATTGTTAGATCATATGGGAGATCAATTTCCAGTTTTTTGAGGAATCTCCATATTGTTTTCCATAAAAGCTGGACTAGATAGTATTCCCATCAGCAGTGATGAGAGTTCCTTTCTCGCCACTTTCTGTCAGCACTGATTGTTCTTGTTTGTTTTTGTGATATGTGCCAGTCTCTGTGGTATGAGATAGTACCTTGTTGTTGTTTTGATTTGCATCTCCCTGATGATTAGTGATGTGGACCACTTTTTCATGTGCCTTTCGCCATTTGTATTTCTTCTTTGAGAAAGTGTCTGTTCATTTCTTCTTCCCACTTTTTGATGGGATTAATGTATTTTTCTTGTTATGTTCTGTCAGTAACTTGTGTATCTTAGATATTATCCTCTTATCTGGTGGGTTGTGTGAATTCTGTGAGTGGCCTTTGTGCTCTAGTCACTATTTCTTTTGAGGTGCAGAAGCTTCTCATTTTAAAATATATAGTTACGTTTATTTATATCTACTTGTTTGGACAGTGCTGTTTCCTCCTTGAGGATGCCTTTAGTCTCAATGCCATGGGGTGTTTTTCCTATGTGTTTTTCTATATACCTTATGGTTCTGGGTCTGATATAGAGGTAATTAATCCATTTGGATTTGAATTTTGTGCATGGTGTTAGATGTAGTTTTCTTTTTTTGCATGGGAGTTTGCTATTTGCATTTGGCTGACCAGTTGTTCCAACAGTACTTGTTGAAAAGGCTTTCCTTGCTCCATTTTGCATTTCTTGCCCCTTTACCAAAGATAAATAGATTGTATGTCTGGGGATATTCTCTGAATATTTAAGTCTACTCCATTGATATGAGGGTCTAACTTTATTCCAATACAATGAATGCTATTTTAATGACTATTGCTTTGTAATACAAATTAAAGTTGAGAAAAATGATGTCTTCCATCTTCTTTTTCCTAAGGGTTGTTCTAGGTACTTGTGGGTGTTCATGGTTCCAAAGGAATTTCAGGTGTGTTTGATCACTCTTTTGAAGAATGTCATGGGTATCCTTAAAGGATTTGTGTTAAATTGCACAATGCTTTGTGAAGTATTGACATTTTAATGATGCTAATCCTCCCAATAATGAACAAGTTATGTGTCTTCATTTTCTTGTATCCTCTTTTGTTTCTTTGTAGTTTTCTTTGTATAGGTCGTTCACTTGTTTAGTTAAGCTGACTCCATGGTACTTAAGTTTGTGTGGCACTATTACGAATGAGATTGATTTTTTAATGTCCATTTCTTCTCTATCATTATTTGTGTATAAGAAGGCCATTTATTTTTTATGTTAATTTTTAATCTGACACTTTGCTATCTGAATCTATTGTTTCAAAAAACTTTTTGATAGTCTTTAGATTTCATCAATATACTAAGATGACATCTGCAAACAATGAGTTTTTTTAAATAATTTTTATTGTGACGTTCACAGTAATATTTGAGGTACATAGTGACAATTGATCAAGGCCATTCCCACCACCAGGGTTGTCCTCCCTCTACCCATTTTCCTAGAATGTGTCTCATATCTCCCTCCTTTGTCCCCCAGAGTGCTTGATTTCTTCCTTTCCTATCTGGATGCCCCTGATACTTTTTTTTTGTCTAAAAGCTATTGCAAGTACTTCCAACACTATATTGAATAGGAGTGGAGACAGGGGACAGCCTTGCCTTGTGCCAGATCTTAGGGGAAAGACTTTCAGTTTTTCCCCCATTGAATATGATATTTGCCAGTGGATTGTGGTAGATGGCCTTGACTATATTGAGAAAAGTTCCTTCCATTCCCATCTTGTTGAGAGTTTTTATCATGAATGGTGATGCACCTTATCTAATGCCTTTTCTGCATCTATTGATATGATCATATGATTTATAGTTTTTCTTTTGTTGACATGGTGTATGATGTTGACTGATTTGAGGGCGTTAAACTATCTTTGCATCACTGCAATGTAACCTACTTGGTCATGATGTATGACCTTCTTGATGAACTGTTGGATCCTATTTGCTAAGATTTTGTTGAGGATCTTTGCATCCTTGTTCATCAATGATGTTGGTCTGTAGTTTTCTTTTATTGAAGCATCTCTGTCTGGTTTTGGTATCAGGGTGATGTGAGCTTCATGAAAACTATTTGAGAGTGTTTCTGCCTGCTTCTTCAATTTCATGAGAGAGCCTGAAAAGGATTGGTAGTAGTTCCCTTGAAAGATTTGAAAGATTCATTAGTGAATCCATCTGAGTCTGAGCTTTTGTATTTGAAAAGACTTTTGATTACCATTTTAATTTCCTTAATAGTGATGGTTCTGTTTAGATATACTTGATCATCCTGATTCAGCCATGGAACATTATAAGAGTCCAAGAATTTATACATTTCTCCAAGGTTCTCTAGTTTCATGGTATAGGGTTTCTCAAAGCAGTCTCTGATTACCTGTTGAATCTCTGTTGTATCTGTAGTGATATCTCCCTTTTCATTTCTAATTTGGTTCCTTAAGTTTCTCTCTCTCTCTCTACCCTTCTTTGTGAGTTTTGATAGTGGTTTACTGATCTTGTTGATTTTTTTCAAAGAACCAACTTTTTCTTTCTTTGATCTATAGAATTGTTCTTTGGCTTTCCACTCATTAATTTCTGCTTTAAGCTTTGCTATTTCCTTCTTCCTGCCTTTTTGATTCACTTTGTTGATCCCTTTCTAATATTCTAAGTTGTGTCATTAAGTTATTTATGTAGTCTTCTTCTTCCCTCCTGATGTGTGCTTGCAAAGCTATAAATTTTCCTCTTAGTACTGCTTTTGCCATGTTCCAAAAATTCTAGTAATTTGTGTCTTTATTTGTATTTCTTTCCAGGAGTCTTTTGATTTCCTGTTGGATTTAATCTCTGACCCACTGATTTTTTAGTAGTGAGTTGCTCAATTAACAGATGTTAAAATTTTCCTCTGTATCTGTTCACTTCTAATTGCAGTGCATTGTGATCTGAGAAGGTAGTCTGTACAATTTCTATCCTCTTCATTTTAAGGAAGCATGTCCTATGAGCCAGCATGTAGTCTATCATGAAGAATGTTCCATGTGTACTGGAGAAAATGTATATCCAGTTTCCAGAGGAATAGAGAGCTCTCTATATATCTACTAGTCCACTTTCTTCCATTTCTCCTTTTAGAGTTAGTATACTTTTATTAGCTTCATCCTGGTTGATCTATCAAGGGGTGACAGGTCAGTGTTGAAGTTTCCCAACATTGATTGTCTTGTAATCAATGTCATTTTTCATATTTGCCAATAATTGTTTTAAATATTTTGCCAGTCCCTCATTGGGTGCATATGTGTGTGTGTGTGTGTGTGTGTGTGTGTGTGTGTGTGTGTGATTTCTTCCTGTAGCCCCTGATTATTACAAAATGTCCCTTTTTGCCCTTTATAACTTTTTAAGTCTAAATTTTGTGTCATCTGATATTGCTATGGCTACCCCAGCTCTTCTTAGGGAGTTATTTGCTTGGATAATTGTCCTCTGACCTTTGATTTTGAGTTCATGTTTGTTCTGACTATTCATATGTGTTTCTTGTAGACAGCAGAATGTTGGATGCAGCTTTTTCATTCATTTTGCCGCTGTGTCTCTTGACTGGTGCATTTCATCACTGATGTTGAGAGAGAGAATTGTCATGGGATTTAGTGTCATCTTTGTTTAGGAGTTTGGTATATCAATTGATCTGTCTTGTCTTAAAGTAGACATTTATGTTTTTCTTTTAAGGCCGATTTTGAGTCTGTAAAACTTCTAAGTGGTTGCTTATCCATGAAGCAATGTATATTTCCTTTAAATCTAAACATGAATCTGGCTGGGCGCATTGTTCTAGGTGAAGCATTCAATTCACTGAGTTTTGTCACTATATCCCACTACTGACTTTTGGCCTTGAAGGTTTCATGTGACAGACCTGCTGTAAATATTAAGGATGCTCCTTTGAATGTAATTTCTCTTTTAGATCTTCTGCTTTCAGTATTCTATCCATATCCATGGGATTCATCATTGTGACTAGGATGTGTCTTGGGGTGCTTTTCTTTGGGTCTTTTTTAGAAAAGCTGGTGCTCTTTAGACATGCAGGATTTAGTTGCATGGAGTCTTTTGTTCTGGGAGTTTCTTTGTAATAATTTCCTTGCCTGTTGATTCTTTCTGGGGAATTTCTTCCTGGGTCTCTGGGACTAATTATTCTTATGTTGTTTTTGTTGAGTTTATAAAGACTTCAACTTTCATCTGTTCACATTCTTTGAGAATTTTTTTCCATTGTCTGATCATTTGCTTTAAGGGTCTTTTTAAATCTCTTCTATTGTATGGCATTGTTATGCATCTCATCTACTAGCTCACTAATTTGGTCCTCAGCTACTGTTACTCTTTTAGAGAGGGCTTCCAGTAGTTTTCATTTTGCTTACCATGTTTTTCAGTCCTGTTATTTTAGTTTGGAGTTTTCTGATTTCTATTTTCATATCCTCTTGATCGTTCATCTTGATATATGCTTTCTTTTAGTTTTAAGAATGTTCTCCATATTTCTTCTCTAAACTCCTTATCTGAGAGGCTAACTAGATGGTTGGCACTTTTCAGGTCATCAGAGCTGCCATCTTCATTCTTTATGAATAGTGTTGGTCTGCATGTTTTCCCACTGTTGTGCCTCCGATGATGCAGCTTCCGCAGATGCTTCTGGGTCGGGTTGGTCCCCAAACCAGGACTGCAGCAGCAGGCTGGGACAGCAGCAGCTACTTGTCAGGCTTTTGGCAGTGATCAGGCTCTACCCTTCCTCAGCAGTGCCAGCTCACTCTGATCATGCAGTTTCTTTAGAAGCCTCTAGGTTGTTGGTCCCAAAACCTGAAGCAGCAGAACCGGACAGCAGCAGCTGCTTTTAAGACTTTCAGTGGTGATTGGTGTAATTGTCTTCTTGATTTTTTTTCTTTTTTTACTTAAATTTTGCACATGAAAATGAATTTTTGCACAATAAAATTTGCAGTTTTGCTGCATTGATTCATTGCATATAAATCATGCTACACTGATTTATTATGCATATGTATATTTATTATATGGACTATATTATAAGTTAAAATATTTTATGTTAAATATAACTAACATAGCTAAATACAAAGTATATAGTTTAAGTGTATAATGATATATAAATATTTTATAATATATTTTATGTGGAGTTTTAAGGTTTCAAATGTATATGTACAAGTATATTATTTGAAAAGAGTAACAATTTCACTTCTTTCTTACAATTTGAATCATTTTCATTTCCTTGATACTACTTGTTTTGGCTGTAACTTGCAATAATTTGAATAAGAGTGGACACTTATTGAATAACAGTGTCCACTGAGAGTGGACACTGTTGTTTTTTATGTGACCTGACAACAAAAGTTTTATGCTTTTCAATACTGTAGGTCAGCGTGAGTGTACCATGTAAGGCTTATGATGTAGAGTTAAGTTTCTTCTAAGCCATTTTTTTTCAGTTTTTGTCATTAATGGACCTGAGTTGTCAAGGGTTTGCTTTAATCAGGCATGATACATCTGTGGGAGCGTTGTGGTGTGTCCAAGATGGACAGTGCCAAATCCTGGATTCAGATGCTGCCACAGAAGTATTACAATGGCCCAGCCTCTGAGGGATGCAGGGAAGCCTCCTCCCATTTCTTCCCCAAGTTAGAGACAGGTAGGCCTCTATACAGGTGTGAGATACAACTTCAACTGGCCAGGAACTCATTCTTCTCATCCCTGTTCAGGAAACAGCTTCTTCCACATATCTAAGATAGGTTTCTGCCACCTGCAAGTGGACAGGTCTCTACTGTTACAGCCCCTGTTCATTGTGTTTGGCTGGTGTCAGGGATATAACCTTGGTGGATGAACTCAAGCTGAGCCTAAACTATTAGGGTGTTTGAATGTCAATTCAATTGCACCCACACATGTATCGCAGAAGGGTTGGGGTGGCTTTCTGAGGTGAGATATCATCGAGGCTCTGTGCTCCAATGACAGGGATCAGAGGTAAAGAAGAGAATCTATACCTTCAAAGCCTCTGAATTAAGAATTAAAAGCTGTTGACTCTCTGCATCCCTTATGTTTCCCATATTGAATCTATTTATTCTTCCTTCAGTTAGCATTATGTCAGCATCCTCTCCCACTGATGGCGTTTCTGGGAAGATGGACACTTTTCCTCTCAGCAAGGGATACCTAAAGCTGGTGCTGACATGTCATAGCCATGCCTATAGGCTGACTCGTACCCAGTTTCACTAGTGCCCTCAGAAGCAGAGGCAGAATCCCTTGCAGGCTACTTCCAGTGCCTCTGTTCAGGAGAATTCAGTTACCAGTGAACAAAAACCAGTTCCTCAAGCCCTCATGCTCACCCAGAGAAACAATGATTTATTCCAGACCTGAAAGAAAAGCAAACAGGCCCTGATAATTATGTACCAGAAGCAAATGGAGAGTCAGAGAAGTGTTCAGAGCCTCAGGACAGTAAGAATTGTACTAATATGACATGGTGGTGATGTGAATGAGAACATAGTTTTATCAAATTCTTATTTGTTAGGACCAGAGAACCTGATGGGTAGGCTGAGATGGCTGGGGAGTGTTGGTTGAATGATGGCAGTAACCCCTAGTATCCTTGAGTTCTACTCTATATTCCCTGGCTGTACTCAGACCCCACACATAGCCCATATTGTCATTGTCCATGCAAGAGAATCTTAGTATTAAAACAGGATGGAAAGAATAACAAATCGCTCTGAGAGTTCCTCAGGAGAGGAGCAGCTAGTAAGGTGTTCAGCCTGCAGGTGTCCGGGAGTCCAGCTAAGAATAGCAGTGCATGACAAGGAAGCTCAAGTCATTTCACTCAGCTCCTTTCTCCTAGTATTCCTGCAGGAATTCGGTGTCTGTGAGAGAACTGACAAAAATACTCTGGCTAATGCAAAAATGAATGATGCTGATGTAATTTCTTCGAGTGGATGGCACTCATTGCCTGAGCAGAGGGGTCTCTGACAGCACAAACCTAGTGAGACTTTGAAGAATCTCCTGAACATCCAAAAGATGACTGAGATAGATACAGAGATTGAACAAAGCTTGAGATGTCAGGGTCTCAGACAACAAAGACAACAAACCACCACCAGCATGGTTCATGCTGCTCCAGAAACTTCCCTTTGTGGTTTAATTTTAATGGTGAGGGGAACACTGATATATGCTCAAGGTTTATTCCTAGCTCTGCACTCAGAAATTATTCCTGGTTATGCTTGGGAGACCATATAGGGTGCTGAGAATTGAGCTCAGATAAGCTGTATGCAAGGCAAGCACCATACATACCGACTATACTGTCACTCCAGTCTCACTTCCCCTTTAACAAACCTAAAAGTGTTAAGGGAAGGAGGCAGAATAGGGGGTCTCCAAATTTGCCACACTGTCCCAAGGCATTGTACTGGTGCTGCTGCCTTGGGAAGATTCTTCAGAGTCTGGCCTCAGGAAGAATGCTGTTACTGCTCTACAGTGATGTGTGGACCTGGCGGCAGCAAGCTAAAGCTTCCATACCTTAGTTGCATCACCTATAAAGCCAAGTACACAGTGTATGCTACTAGAAATGAGGCAAACAGACCTTTCTTTGGCTGAGGCCTAATATTTCCTGGATCCTCCTGTGGACAACAGATTTTGAAGGAGGAAATGTTTGCCAGTCAAAGGGTGTGGAAAGAGGGCTTGTGCAGAACAAGCTGTTACTTCTGATGATGTACAAGATGACAGCACAAATGCACTGGAAAAGATGCATGTGGTAAGCAAGTTTTGGGATACTATAGACTCTGCCTGGACCAGTGATTCCTCCAAACACAGAATTTTCAGAGTCACTGGCAAACAAACAGTGAGATGGTACAGTGTGAGAAATCATTGGTATAATGGTGGGTTTCTAGGAATGACTCAGTAATGCTATGTGTGGCATTAATAATGTATTCTGTTGACTAGATGTGAGTAGCTTCTGTCTCACTAGAAAACTCACTTCACAGAGAACCTTTGGGTCTGTTAGCAAAAGCTAGGGGAGCAATGTTTGGGGACAGCATCTCCTGGTCTATGCTGGGGGGCAGGTGTACCTACTCAAGTCTCAGTCCCCACTGCACACATAAATAAACACACAATTCATAAGCTGCTCCAAGGCGTGTTAGCTCCTGGGAGTTAATTGTATTTATTTTTCTTTCACATCTAGTGTCACAAAATTTCTATTAAAACTGCACAAGATGGGCCAGTGGGCAGGGGTAAGGAATTGTCTTGTAAGCAGCCAACCCCAGTTAGATCTGGGTTACTGAATAGGGTCTCATTAGCCCTGCCAGGTGTGACCCCTGAATGGCAGAGTAACCCCAAACACTGTTAGACTGCTAGATGTGGTCCCAAACAAAATTCTTCCCTTCCTTTCCCTTTCCCTTTCGCTTTCCCTTTTCTTTCCTTTTCCTTTCCTTTTCTTCCCTTCCCTTCCCTTCCCTTCCCTTCCCTTCCCTTCCCTTTCCTTTCCTTTCCCTTTCCTTTCCCATTCCTTTCCTTTCCTTTCCTTTCCTTTATTTTGAGGAGCATTTTAAGGGCATACCCAGCAGCTCTCAGGGGTTACTCCTGCCTCTGCACTCAGAAATAGCTCCTGCCAGGCTAGGGCAACTATATGAGATGTCGGGAATCAAACCAGGTTTGTCCTGGGTTGGTTGTGAGCAAAGCAAATGCCCTACCACCATGCTATCTCTCTGGCCCCTCATTTTCTGATCATTTTGAACTCAGGAATAAAAGGGTTACACCCTCAAAAAATTTTAGACTTTAAACAAGTTCAAATACTGTAAGCAACAGTGTGAGTCTATGTAGATTTCATACATGGAATGGCACCCGCCCTGAGTCCCAATCCTTAGCACTAGAATATACAGGCAAATACAATATCTCATGTATTTTTCTTCTGCATGCCCAATTGCATTTTCTCCCAAGATGGGGACAGACCATACAGAACTGGGGCCAGGATGTTCCCAGGGACTGATGCACTGATTATCAAGACATGATCCAGACATGTGGCCTGAAAAGAAAAGGCTGAAAATAGCACGTAGGTAGTGCCTAGTCTGTGGCCCCAAGACTAGTTTTCTGAAAACACTCATTCCCTGGGATGGGTGCATCAAAGTGGCCTCTGCTGGAGGAACCTATAGCATTTGTAGACAACTAGGCTGGAGTACAACAAGAAGAACCCACGAGAGATAATTCTAACCCCAGGCTCTAGGAGTAGAGAGATGCAGTAACACAGACAGAAATTGGAACAGCATGTCTGTGAAAAGTAGACATGGGGAAAGGTATTCCCATGGCAGGCAGATTCACACATTAGCACGCATGCATGTGCACACTCTTTTTCTCACACAATTATTTTTGTTCACACACAAATCCCTTGCATTCCTACATGCACAATCATTCATACTCGCTTTCACACACAATCCTCCACATTCACACATGTATTCATCACACTCTCACACACTCACATTCACAGTTTCATACTCACAGATATGCACCCATTTACACATAACACACCCAGTCATGAATATGCATACTCATATTCATACATTCACACCCACACTCACACTTATGTATGCCTATACATATATCTTGGCCCTTTGTGGAAGCATCTTGCTTTGCCATCACCTCAGAATGATTGAGGGAGGGTGGGCCAACATGAGATTTATTATGGAAAACATCAACCTGGGAGTTGTGACTGTTTGAACCTGGGAGCATCAGAAACCCCAAGACAGATTCCTGGCACTGTCCCTGTGACCTCCACACTGCTGGGTTTGGACAGGGCAAACATGTGATGCCCTTTGACTGAGAATCTGTGGGAGCAGCTACCAGGTCTACTGGCCTTAAAAAGAAGAAAGATAAAAGAAAAACCAACAACCAACAAATAATTTCTAGAGGAATGCCAGAGTTACCAGGCAATGGTTCATTTTATATGCATATTTGTTCAATACCTAAGCTATAGTCCATATAGCATTAAATAAATGCAGGAACTATTTGTGGTTTAATCTCCTCCCTCCAGAATCTCTGTGACTGAGAAGAGCTTAAAAGCCTGATCTAAACACTCTTCCCAGTCAGCAGTGACATTGTGGGATCTTTCACATGTCATCTGTCAGTTCTATGCCTCTGTGTTCATGTGTAGTCTTGCATATGAGGCCCACATCATGGTGCTGTTTGATCCTAGGAAACTCAGACTTGAGAAGTATGTATACCCCTGAACTTCAGGGGGAAACCACTGTGAAAGTACATGGAAAGTACAAACATCCATCTCTCTCTCCTCCCACTTTTCCTCCATCCCTCTGACCATTCTCTCTCCCTTCCTCTCTCTCTTTCTCATCTAGTAAGAAAGATCTTATAAAATCCCTTGTGCTCATATGCTCATACCCTCCTCAGTGGTCAGAGAGCTAAGGGGTACAGAAGCTAAAGCACTCACTTGTCTTCCATATGACCAATTCAATTCAGTCTCTCACTACACTTTTGGATGTGACCTAAAACCAAGCATACACCTGTTCAAATGAACACTACAAAGCAACAATTCTTCACCAAGTCTATATACATTGGAAGAACAAGTAATTTGCAAATTGTCATATACTGCATGACTAAGAATGTATCTTGTTTCTAGATTTGGCCTAAAGGATTTTGGTCAGTGGTGATGCTATGAATGGTCAAAATATAATGATTTTTCCATCCAAGCAAACAACACACTTAAAATAGCTTGGGTGCCCATATTAATATCTGATGACACCAACTTTAGACTCAGAAAAGTTGTAGGGGATAAAGATGGACACTTCATATTAATCAAGAGGTATGTACAACAGGAAGAAATCACATTACTAAACATATATGTACCTGATGAGAGAGCAGCAAATAAACTAATATAATTATTGACAAATTTGAAAGAAGTCATCATTAATAACACAACAATTGAAGGAGACATCAAAACAATTGTCAACACTTGATAGGTCAACCAGATTGAAACCCAACAAAACTATACTAGTCCTGAAAAGAAAAATCGAAGAAAGAGGATTAGTAAATATATACAGGAAACTCCATCCTCAGAAACCTGGATATACGGATATACATTCTTCTCCAATGTACATGGGTCATTCACCAGGATAGACCACATGCTGGCACATAAAACATACCTCAATAAAATCAAGAAGATAAAAATTTTGCAGGCTACCTTTGCTGACCACAAGGCTCTAAAATTAGATGTGAACTATAAAGGGACAAAGAAGAAAAACTTTAACAACTGGAAATTAAACAGCCTGCTACTGAATAACCAGTGGGTCTGAGATGAAATTAAAGAGGAAATCAAAACTTTCCTGGAAACAAATGACAATGAAGGCACACACTATCTGAATCTATGGAACACAGCAAAAGCAGTACCGATAGGAAAATATATAGCTTTGCAAGCACACATCAGGAAGGAAGAAAGAGTATATCTGAGTAGATTAATGACACAGCTTATAAAATTAGAAAATGATCAATAAGAGGAACCAAAAATAGGGAGACAGAAGGAAATAACAAAGTTTAGAAGAAATCAATGAAGTAGAAACCCAAAAATAATCCAACATCAACAAATGTAGAAATTGATATTTTGAGAAAATAAACAAGATTGATAGACCATTGGCAAAACTCACAAAGAAAGAAAACGAAACTTAATAACCGTATTAGAAATGAAAAGGGGAGATCACTACAGATACTGCAGATTTAAATGGTTATCAGATACCACTTTGAGAAACTCTGTGCCACTAAATATGAGAACCTGGAAGAAATGGGTGAATTTCTGGACTCTTATAAGCTTCCACGGTTGAATAAGGAAGATGTAGAATATCTAAACACCCCCATCACTATTGAGGAAATTACAACAGTAATCAATGTCTGCCCAAAAACAAAAGCCCAGGCCCAGATGGATTTATTAATGAATTCTTTCAAACATTTCAAGAGGAAATACTACCAATCATGACAAGACTCTTTCATGAAATTAAAAATATGGGAACACTTCCAAACAGCTTTTATGAAGTCAACATCACCTTGATACCAAAACCAGACAAAGATGCTGTCAAAAAAGAATATTACAGACCAATATGACTGATGAACACAGATGCAAAGATCCTCAACAAAATCCTGGAAAACAGGACCCAATGCCTCATCAAGAAGATCATTCATTATGATCAAGTAGGTTTCATCCCAGGAATGCAGGATGATTTAACACCCATAAATCTATCAACATAATAGACAACATCAACAACAAGAAAAATAAAAATCACATGATCATATCAATAGACATAGAGAAAGCATTTGATAAGGTCCAAACACCCATTCTTAATCAAAACTCTCAACAAGATGGGAATGGAAGGAACCTTTCTCAATCTAGTTGAAGCCATCTACCACAAGCCAATGGCAAATATCATCCTCAATGGAGAAAAACTAAAAGCCTTTCCTCTAAATTCTGATACAAGACAAGGCTGTCCTCTCTCACCACTCCTCTTCAACATAGTACTGGAAGTATTTGCTATAGCGATTAGGCAAGAAAAAGATATCAAGGAAATCCAGATAGAAAAGGAAGAAGTCAATCTCTCACTATTTGCAGATGACATCATACTATACTTAGAAAACCCTAAAGATTCTACTAAAAAGCTTCTAGAAACATTAGATTCATATATCAAGGTTGCCGGCTACAAAATTAACACAAAGAAATCAATGGCCTTTTTATATACCAATAATGATAGGGTTACAAAATTAACACAAAGAAATCAATGACCTTTTTATACATCAATAATGATAGGGAAGAAATTGACATTAAGAAAACAGCCCCATTCATATTAGTGCCACACAAACTCAAATATCTTGGAGTCAACTTGACCAAAGATGTGAAGGATCTATACAAAGAAAACTATAAAACCCTGTTGCAAGAAATAAGAAAGGACACGTGGAAATGGAAACACATACTCTCCTCATGGATTGACAGGATTAACATCATTAAAATGGCAATACTCCCAAAGCATTATACAGATTTAATGCAATCCCTATTAAGATACCCATGACATTCTCCAAAGAAGTGGATCAAACACTGCTGAAATTCATTTGAAACAATAAACACCCTCGAATACTAAAGCAATCCTTGTGAAAAGGAATCTGAGAGGCATTACTTTCCCCAACTTTAAAAAGCTATAGTTATCAAATAGTTAACTTTACAAAGCAATAGTTATCAAAAAAAAGCATGGTATTGGAATAAAGACAGATCCTCAGATCAGTGGACTAGGCTTGAGCACACAGAGAATGTTCCCCAGACATACAATCACTTAATTTTTGATAAAGGAGCAAGAAATCTTAAATGAAGCAAGGAAAGCCTCTTCAACAAGTAGTGTTGACACAACTGGTAGCTACTTGCAAAAAGATGAACTTAGACGCCCAGCTAACATGTACAAAGGTAAAATACAAATGCATTAAAGACCTTGATATCAGACTTGAAAACATCCAAGACATTGAGACTAAAGGCATCTTCAAGAAGGAAACTGCACTCTCCAAACAAGTAGAAGGAGATAAACAGATGGGACTACATTAAGCTGAGAAGCTCTGCACCTCAAAGGAAACAGTGTCCATTATACAAGAGCCACCCACTGAGAGGGAGAAAATATCAATACTCATCAGATAAGGGGCTAATATCCAAAATATATAAGGCACTGACAGAACTTTACAAGAAAAAAAACTAATCCCATCAAAAATGGAGAGAAGAAACAGACAGACACTTTGACAGAAAAGAAATACAAATGGACAAAAGGCACACGAAAAAAAAAAAGCTCCATATCACTATTCATCAGAGAGATGCAATTCAAAACAACTATGAGGTACTACCTCACTCAAAAAAGACAGGCACACATCACAAAGAATGAGAACAATCAGTGCTGGCGGGGATGTGGAATGAAAGGAAGCTCTTATCCACTGCTGGTGGGAATATCGTCTAGTCCAACCTTTATGGAAAGCGATATGGAGATTCCTCCAAAAAACTGGAAATTGAACTCCCATCTGATCCACATATTAACTCTTGGGAATGTACCCTAGGAACACAAAAATACTATACAAAAAATCCCTTCCTTACACCTATATTCATTGCAGCACTATTTACTATAGCAAGACTCTGGAAAAAAGCAAGATGCCCCTCAACAGATGAATGGCTAAAGAAACTATGGTACATATACACAATGGAATATTATGCAGCCATCAGAAAAGATGAAATCATGAAATTTTCTATGCATGGATGTACATGGAATCTATTATGCTGAGTGAAATAAGACAGAGAGAAAGATGCAGATGGTCTCACTAATTTATGGGTTTTAAGAAAAATGAAAGACATTTTTGTAATTATTTTCAGAGACAAAAGAGAGAAGGGCTGGATGGTCCAGCTCATGACATAAAGCTCACCACAAAGAGTGATGAGTGCAGTTCGAAAAATAACTACATTGAGAACTATCATAACAATGTTAATAATGAGGGAAGTAGAAAGCCTGCCTACTGTACAAGTGGGGGTGTGGTGGGGAGGAGGGAGATTTAGGACATTGCACTGGTGATGGGGGGGTGTTTTTACATGACTGAAACCCAACCACAATCATGTTTGTAATCAAGGTGCTTAAATAAAGATATTAATTTAAAAAAGAAAGATAATGGTTTCTCATGAAGTGTTGCTCTGAAGTGGAGCATGGCTGAGATGCACTCTATTAAACTGAGTGATCCTCCTGCTCCCAAAGTATCTCTTTTTTGTCTAACTAGACTAGGTACTATTTGTGTTCAGGAAGCCCAAATTTTATGCTATTCCCCAAAAGACAGGATGTCACACCCCACTCAGGAAGGGCAGACACCAGAAGTGCTCCTGAGCCTTCCCAGTTGCACTGCACTCCTGAAAAGGAATTATTTTGACAAAAAGGCCTGCTTAAGAGAAGTCAATCAGTTGACCCTTTTGCGTGGATTGTTTGGCATTAATTCTAACGTGGTTGTGACTATATCTCTCTTTATTTTTGACCATTAGAAATCAGGCCTCAGTATTCGTCCTTCTAACAAAGGAGGCCATTATCAAATTCCCACCAAAAGTTCCTCTACTGACCAGTTTTCTCTGATCTGTGCCACCCTGGTGCCAAGATCATGTTTTCCCCAAAACTCAGCTCTGGATGAAAGCAATTTTCAGATTTTTCCCCAAAACTCTAAAACATTTTCTCTCTTCCCTGAAAATTACTAGTTTTCTCCTGCTTACCCAAAAACTTCCCACTTCCCTGAAAATTACCTAGTTTCTCCTGTTTTACCCAAAACAAAACTAACCCACAACAAAACTCCTTTTCACCCTCAGTATCAGTTCTTTAATATGTAGATTTTAGCTAGCACTTTCCATTGTGCCTCCCCAGCCAGCTCCCATCTTCTTTGATCTCCCAAAAAATTACTCTGCATTCCAGAATTCAACTTTAAAAGTCTGCAGAATTAATAAACTTGTCTTCATCTTCATAGATGCAAGTCCCCATACATCGTGTGTGGTAATTCATTTCTACAATAATATTCCATTTTTCCGTCTACTCCGTGTCCCACTCTCTCCCGTGAAAGGCTCTCAAACTCCACGAAGAAGAAGCTGTTTAGAGACACTGGCCGTCAGCAACAACAGGGTCTTCAAGGGATTCAATTCTAAAAATATACAAATTGTCTATAATGCCAATTTAAATAAAACCATGTAAATCCTGCCAGGAATCTATTGGGATATAAGAGTTCTTATAGTACAAGTTAAGATGTTACTAAGCTGTCACAAGAAATCAGTCTGTGCCTTCCCAGATGGAGGTGATGGTGGTGACAGATCCTATATCTTTCTATCTCCTAACAAAGGGTTTCAGAAACTCCTAAATCAGGAGTTTGTCAGAAACTCCTAAATCAGGAAAAAGGGTCTTCTACCGTTCACTCTGGAGGCAGATGAAAGAAATCCCTCCATTTATTGGTTTTCCTCCCGAAAATTTCATAATTGCAGATTTCCAAATTGAAGATAAGGAAGACTCCTGATCTCCCTTGCAAACTTGCAATCTTCCTGGGTCTGTGGTAGGTAAAAGCCTGCTTATGGGACTTGTACATACCCACACAGACCAGACCCAATTCCTTTATAGCAAACATACACCAAAGACTCCAAGATAAAACAATGAATGGGTTCAGGCTAGGACCTATATCAAACTCAATATCCATTGTTTGGTTTTATCTTGAGGTCAAGTTTTAGTTCTACTACTTCTCAGGGGTATATCTATAGGGGTAGAGGGAGCAGATATCTTGTTAATCAACCAGAGAAGAGGGGCAGGCAATGATAGGTGGTAGAATGAGGGTAGAGTCATTAAATCTAGACCACAGCATTGTGAAGAGCAATATGAACAAATGGCAGATTCTGGACAATTTCTGGTGCATTAGGAAGAGATTTGTCCACCTCTCATCATTTTCCATGTTGTTAATTACCAGATTATGAGTAAAATATAACTGTGAAAATATTTTGGACACAATGATCAAATGGATGTTTCTATACACTTTGAAAGTGTAGGGAACCAACATCTGTAATTCTTTTCATCTGTAACATATCAATTGTGCAGGCATATCCAACAACTGCGTTAAGAGAATGGGAATGGCTGCCACAGATGCTCTGATTAGTATTTATAAAGCAAACAATCTACTTCAAGGTATCCAAATGTAAATGCTGACCAGTCCTCCGGACAATGCTTTTCTCCTCAATTCAATCACCTAATTATAACCTGTCACTCTCATCAATCCTGGGAGCATGTGGGGAAGCAGTTAAGGTGTGGGCAACAGTGTAGTTCCTTAGCATTTCTGGAAGCATTCCTAAATGATGAAAAACCTTACAAGTAAACAACTGACTTGATAATAATGTGTGCATGGACTGTTTGAGGAAATGTTAAACTGGAACATTCTTCTTTAATGAAAGTAAAAAAAAATTGTAATTATGAAATGTAATCAGTTTGGTGATGACTTGAATTGCATTTTAATTAAACAAAAATGGAGGGTGTTTTGGGGAAGGTCGGGAAGAACCATTGGGGGTGATGTACTCTTGATCTTTCTTGGGTAATAACTTCACACTTATATAGCATGATGAAATGCAGCTCATGGAGCTTACTGTGTTCCAATTATAACTCAGTAAACTTTCATGTACCTTAAGAAAACAAGACAAATATGGGGGGAGGGGTTTCTATGAAGAAGTAGTCGCTGGTTTCTATGAAGAAGAAGTAGTCGAACGCATATCAACTGCATAAATCTTGTCAGATTGCCAGAGGACGAACAGGTGTGCAGGCCCTGTTCATGCTGTAGAACCCAGAGGGATTTCATATGCGCTGGGGTGAAGTTGTTGCCAATGCATGAAAGAAGGAAGAAATCTTCACATTGGTAAGGAAGGCTGTGCAAAGCTTCTAGTTTTAGCCCTAGGGATAAGGAGATGGCCTATCCTGGATTTAACCTTCCTACGCAGTCCCTGTATCTGTGATGTAGAGAAAGAAAATATGAGAGCAAAGGGGAGACCCATTTAGACTTTGTCTTCCTCTGGGTAGTGGAAGTGAGGCATTTGATTCAATAGAGTGTACAGGAGACAAAGAGAAGCAGACTTGGATGGCCTGATATCTAAAATTCTGGGGCCCGGAAGATAGCATGGAGGTAAGGCGTTTGCCTTTCATGCGGAAGGTCATTGGTTCGAATCCCGGTGCCCCATATGGTCCCCCGTGCCTGCCAGGAGCAATTTCTGAGCATGAAGCCAGGAGTAACCCCTGAGCACTGCCGGGTGTGACCCAAGAAACCACACACACATACACACACACACACACACACACACACACACACACACACACACACACACACGAAATCTAAAATTCGGTGTCATTTCTCTTCCCAAATCCTAATGTTTTCATGGCATATCTCAACAGAACTGACTGTGTATGAAAGGTGCCCATCTTCTCCTGGCCCTGTGCTCTGTACTTTCTACTGGCTTCTGACTAATCTTACAGGTAAACAACTTACTTGCTACGAATGTGTGAATGAACTATTCCAGACTATTCCAGGGTATGTTAAACCAGTACCTTATTTTTTAATGAAAGATGACACTTGATGGCAGCTAGGGTCAGGCTCTGAGGACAGACTAGCAGTCATAGGAGAGTTGGTCAGGTGCCCCATCAGCAGCCAGCAGGAAGCTGCCAGCCCAAATGCAAATGAGCCCTTTGAAATGAGATCCTGGGTCCTAGTCAGGTCATCACAAAGGCAGCCTCAAGTGACAAGAGAGAAACTTCTGGGGGCAAAGCTGCGAGGCAGGCTTCTGTCCAGTGTCCATTATGTGGGAATCCATGAAAACCTGCCATTGACTCATGGAAGGATCAATTAGGAGGAAGACCCTGTCTTTTCTGAAACTGTCATCCTGAGTAAGCACCTCTGGGAGTCCTGTCTATAAAGGAAAGTCTCTAAGACAAGAGTTGTAACAAGGGTTTCTCTGAGTAGCAACAAAAGAGCAAAAAGAAGGGAAACAGACCCCATTATCAGCTCAGATGGTTGGTTACACAAGTTAGTTAGCAAACGACTGAAACCAAGACCCCTAGGAACCATGTTGGAAATAGCCACAGACTAACATGTGCTGTTCAATATTCTGTTCTTCAAGGTCCCAGGTGAGTACAGTATGGATAGAACAATCAGGGGCAGCCTGGCCCTTGTGGGTAACTCACTGCATGATTTCTAGCTAGGGAGAGACAGGGAAACAATGTATAGCCACACTGTCACTCCTAATAACTCTTTGGAGAGTCACAGTTACGATTCACAACATCAGAGGATATCATGGGTCTCACTCCATCACGGAGGAAAAGCCACACATTGCCTTACATGGGATTAAGCACAGCACAATAACATCCAGAAATGTACACTGATCTATGACTAAGCCATGAACACATATAAATATATAATTCACTCTGCATCTATCATGTCAGGGCCCACATACCCCAGTGGAGGATCAAAACACCAATTCTGCTAAATGTGGGTGGTACTATCAAGAAGGCAAGATAAATTTGGGTCTTGGGACCCCAAAAAAAAATTCCACTGGTTCCTTTGATTTTTTTTTCTGATTAATTGAAGGTAGATGCCAGCATTTCCTTTAAACTCAACTAACATCAGACACTAGATTTTTGTGGAAACAGCTCAGTGCTCCTTGTCCAACTCTTCAAGGACAGACTCAGCTTCTTTATTTCTACTATTATTGTAAAACTTCTATTATTTTAAATAATAGGAGTTTAAAAATCCAATTATTTTAAAATTCACAAGTGACACTGCTGTGATACATTATAATTATTGAAAGTAAAATTATGTATTTATAAATAGAAATAAGTTGTACTGGAGCAATAATTCAATCTCCAATACCTTATATGGTTCACCAATATTCTCCTCCAGAAGATATCCTGAGCAAAGACCTGTCAGGAAGCCTTAAGCACCACCAGTTTGGCCTCCAAATAAAAAAAACAAATAAACAAAAACACCAAAAGAATTGGAAGTAATTAATAACAGTGAATTAGCCACTTAAATACAGTCTATGAGTAAGTTTTGAGAAATATTGGCACAAAATTCACTTGGGCTCCATTTTTGATATTTGAAGTATTTGTCACTTCCTCACTTTTTTGTGGAAGTCAGACTTCCAGGAGGCTGATTTTGGCTCTATCCTTAGAATGTGGTGCAACAGAGTTAAGCAGTGTTGGCAACATACAAGGCAAGTGCTTAATTCTTGCACTATCTTCCTTAGACCCACTGATTCTTGTACTCTCTACCTAGTCTTCTAAGCAAACACATTGTCCTACTAAAACAGTGCTCGTGCAAGATGTACAAGATAGATGTCAAAAATGTCAATAATTATTTATGCAAATGATATTGTACAGTATAATTATTTCAAACTCACCGCCAGGCATAGTTGCAAGTTTTTTTTTTCTTGAAAAGATGTATGCATGGAACAATAATGAACAGTATCATTTCTCCATGATAAATGGGGTGCAGTAGAGAAAGTAACATAGTAACTACTTTGAAAAAGATATTGAGTTGCTAATAAGAACTGAGGTCAATTTAGACAATACTAAGCTCATATGCAATTAAGAAATTATCAACAAGTTTGTCCTGTTCTGTTCCCATCTCAAAGTTTCAAGGAAAGCAAGGGAAGAAATCACAAAGTAAATTTACCAAATCTAGAGCATCTGTGTCAACTTATACTCTGGTTCTAGTCAGATAAATAGTACACAAACACAAAATTTATGTATTCCCAAAGATAGTGGCCAAGACTCTGGTGAAAAGACAAAAAGGAAAAGATAATTCATTTTCTTTTTTTTAATTATTATTATTATTATTACTATTATCATTATTATTATTATTATTATTATTATTTGGTTTTCAGGTCACACCTGGCAGTGCTCAGGGGTTACTCCTGGCTCTATGCTCAGAAATCGCTTCTGACAGGCTCTGGGAACTATATGGGATGCTGGGATTCGAACCACTGTCCTTCTGCATGCAAGGCAAACACCCTACCTACTTACTATCTCTCTGGCCCGATAATTCATTTTCAACAATTTTTATTTTGCAAAGATCACTTTTAAGCAGCTAGTATTTGCAGCCTTCTCAGAGTTCATGACTTTTCAAAATAATTCAACAGATCGGGTACTGGCAGTGACTGTGGCCCTCACAAATACTGCTGCATTTTCAATATTTACTCTTTGATGTAGACATGTGACTTTATTTTGGTTTTGCTCTGTTACTTGAATTATCATAATTCCTGGAGTCAGTATTTTATTCTATGGACCAGACAGGGGGAAAAGGGAATCTCAGTGTGTCCTTAAAATAAGAAGCACTGGAGAGAACAAAGAATATATCCACATATAACTCCTCTGAATATATGCATGCATTAGCCTGGTGAGTTTTAAACAAATAAATTAAAACTTTACTCATTTCAACTCAGAGGGAGGTAAACAGTTGGAGTTTGAAGGAGTGTTTAAAGACAATTTCATTAACTTTATATCTGTATTTTAAGTGAAGGTATAATTAGACCTAGAAGAAAAGGGGGGGAGAGGGAAGGAGGCAGCATCCACAGAGTAGGTCAGAGGGAGAGATAATGAATATGACCACAGGGGGTGGAGAAAAATAAGGTGATAACTGTGAGAGACAATGTGGGGAGCAGACAGAGGACCTGTGGAGGAGCAGTAAATCCACATCGGGAGGAACTTCTGTGCAGTATTAGCTAGATTTTGTAAGAGGGATAGAACATTCATACATGGGGTATAGGAATTAAGTGATGCTTAATTTCCAGGCCAAGAGGGGCAGAGGCCAAGTCTCTCTGCACAGGGACCAGAAGGCAAAACCATGGGTGAGTGAGGTTGCCACAAAGAAACCTTGAAAATATGGTGAACCTCTAACATGAAGGATAATGAGAACTAAACCCTCTACCAACTATTGCCCTGCCCCTGTATTCAAGATGAATACAGAAGGCAACGGCAGAGGTTATTGTCCTTCAGGTCGTCAGCATCCATGAGAGCACTGCTGGGTCGTGGAGTCATGACTCCCAAGTAAGAACTGAGAATTCTTCTGGTTGATGATGGAGAATAAGCTGGCGGCCCAGTGCTCTTCTCAATTTGACTTCCTTACATATTTGCAGGTGGTCTGGTAGACAAGGTAGAAACAGAAATACAGTGCTTGTCAACACAAGGAATGGTTACTTTTCTAAGAACAGAAATAGGGTTGGAGCAATAGTACAATGGTAAGGCATTTGCCTTGCATGTGGCCAACACAGGATGTACCCTGGTTCGAATACCATCATCTCATATGGTCCCCAGGAGCGACTTCTGAGCATAGATCCAGTAGTAACCCCTGAGCGCTGCTGGGTGTGACCCCCCAAAAAAGCAAAAAAAAAAAGCCTTTGGGAGGCTGGAGAGATAGCATGGAAGTAGGGCATTTGCCGTGCATGTAGAAGGACGGTGGTTCGAATTCCGGTGTCCCACATGGTCCCTCGAGCCTACCAGGAGTGGTAGAGCATAGAGCCAGAAGTAACCCCTGAGCACTGCCAGGTGTGACCCAAAACAAAACAAAACAAAAGAACAGAAATACAGAAAGGACCTCTCATCCCTCTTCTCTCTCTCCTCCAAGGAGAGTTGCCTTGATACCTTCCTCACGTAAGCCAGGTGGCTCCTTCCAATTTCCCTCCAGATTCATCAGTGTTTTATGGTAGACTACTGGTCTGAGCTGAACCTCCACTTGCACTGTTTCATATCTTCTGGTTCTCAGTTAATTTAGGACCCATGGAAAGAAAAGTCCCTGGAGATGCTGGGATTGCTTTGAGGTTTATTGGGAAAGACTCTGGAACTAGACTATTGATCAATGACTTGCAACAGATGTTATATTGACATCTGATGACCAGAAGTCTTGGGCTGTGTTCAATACCTATTTTTCCAGAGAACAAAGTCATTTTCTCTACCTTTATATTGAGGAATGACACTTCTAGGAAAGTTGAAACCCGAAGCATTCTCAATCCAGGTGGACAGTCAATCCATTATATAACTACAGCTTGTTCCAAGGAGGCACTTTTGTGACTGTGAAATCAGGATTCATCAGGAAGAACCCTAAATCTGTATTTCTCAGTCTAATCTGACAGGGTCATATATTTGAAAGAAACTGTTCCATCTTGCAACAAAATAAGCTTCTTAAATCTTTGTACTAGCACTCAAATATTATATTGTTCTTGACGTAACCAGCAATTAGTCTGTGGCAGATGCTTAGCAAATTATGAACACATTACTTAGTAAATAAAGAGTGGGAGAGGGATTAGAGTGATGGACCCACAGACTGAGTATATGGATTGCATGCAGGAGGTCAGGGTTCAATTCCTAGCACTGCTAGGAGTAACCCCTGAGCAATATTGGGTGTGAACCAAGAGCCCCAAAGCTCCTCTTAAAAAAAAAAAAAAGATCAGTTTGAAAGTTTACAACGTTTTAACAATAAAAAACTGGTATTCTCTTCCAACTTATTTGCTGGCATATCAAAAGGATAAAATAATAGAAAACTACTTAGCAAAGTTACCTCAAAAACAGTCAAGCTGGAGGGAGGGAAAAAAGGCAAACACAACTTTTGACTGAAAAGTGCTAAAAGTGAAATTTATATCCCCTTACATAAAGAGCTTAGATATGGCATGTCAGAACAATAAACCAATTAATCCAAATTAGAAGAACTCAGTCTAATTTTGATAAAAGCGAAGTAATCATTCAATATTTAATCCCTGTTTGGAAGGCAGTTGGCCCAGTGAACTTGAACAAGAGTCTATCATTCTCTCTGGAATTTTCTCCTCTGATCCAAAAAAAAGATCTAGGCCATGTGAACACACAAGTTTGACAAACTGGGCTTCTGTTGACATGACCTATTAGCAACAGAGATGTATTCCAGCACAACAGCTTAATCATCAAAGTTCCCAAGAGGGCTGGAGCAATGGCACAGCGGTTCGATCCCTCGGCGTCACATCGTTTCCCAAGCCAGGGGTGATTTCTGAGTGCATAGCCAGGAGTCACCCCTGAGCATCAGTAAGTGTGGCCCAAACACCAAATAAAAGAAAAGTTTCCTAAGAAAGCACCTAATGCTTCTCTCCAGAGCTCAAGTTTACTTGAATTGTTGCTTTGACATTCGATTCCACATAAGCAAGCTGAATGGACCTCACTAATTCCTTTCTGGGATGGATGTCACATTCATGGAAGCAATATGGTTGAAACTGAGCTATTGCATTGATTTTTTTGTTTCTTCTAACAGTTAAAGCAATATATGCTTTGCTGTGTGCAGACCTTTTAAGTAATCTGCCTGACATCACTGTTCTCCAAACACACTCACTCCATGCAGCTGCTGTTTTGTTTCAGAACCAACCATTGTTTCATGTTGTGGCTTGAGCTCTGAGTCCTAGGCACCCATCCAGGTAGGAAGAAGGGTTGTCCTCCTGTGGCTGACATGGCAGAAGAGGGGAACAGAGATGATGTCCCGACTCACCCTGCAAGGACATGTCCCCTCCTCCCTCGTGCACCTCTCCTGCCTAGATGGGAATAATTTTTATATATCTAAATATATATTTATATTTATGTATATTATGTATATAAATATATATGCAGCACTTCAAAAACAATATACTAGCAATAACTTTGCCCACACAGAGACACACAGACTGCACTGTTCATCAATGCATTCTGATCAGTGCCCATCAATGCAGCCTTATCAGTCCATATTATTTCAGCCTCAACAGTTTCCATATTGATGGAACTGCACTTTTACTTCAGTCACAGTGGTGCAATGAAGGAACTGACACAATGATAGATCCAGTTCTTTCACTACCTTACATCTGGATGGACTGCAGGATCAGAGGAAGCAGATTCACCAGGGACTCCTGCTGAGATTGCCATCACTCAGAGATTGAGTGCTATTGCACCTCTGTGACAATTTGAACTGCAGTACTTCTTGTTTTAGAATCTATTGCTTCTCATTTTTTGCAACTGGATCAATATCTGGAGGCCCCCTGAGAAACCACTGAGCTCCTTGCCAGGTATAGGCCCCACAGAGATGTCTCAGAGGGGCACCATCAAGGGCAATTGTCCTGGAGTACAGCATGGGGCTAGGCTATGGGAAACAGAGTCCACAGCCTGGTGCTGTGCGAGCAGCAGCTGGCACTGAGCCAACAGAAAGAGCTAAGCCCTGGGTGGTTCGCACATAAGAGGAAATTAAACTGGTTTATGATTTCACTTTGTAGTGGCATTTCTATTACTCAACTATCACATTAGAAACAAAGTCCTCATACAAAAGGCATGAACTCTACTATATAAACTATGATACCTATGAAAGTGCAGAAGTCTGTATGTATTAAAAACATGAGTTTAGCATTATCATCACCAACTTCATTGTCAGCATCATCACTACTATCATATCAGCACATCAACATCAGCATCCTCATTTACACTCATCAGTATCACCATTATAATCACCATTTCTTCATTGTCCATTATCACTATTATTGTCACCATCATCCACATCATCATCACACTCATCACCATCTTCATCATCAACCTTTATTACCACTAATCATGATCAAGATCATCACTATTATTAACACTACCAAAAGCTTCACCATTATTATCACTAACATAACCTCATTTACATATCATCTTAATTTCTTCATTTTGACCATCATTACCATCACATCACCATTACTGTCATCAGTGCCACAATCTTCTTTTTTTTATTTTTTGGTTTTTGGGCCACACACAGTGACGCTCAGGGGTTACTCCTGGCTATGTGCTCAGAAGTCGCTCCTGGCTTGGGGACCATATGGGAACCGGGGGATCGAACTGCGGTCCGTTCCTTGGCTGGCGCAGGCAAGGCAGGCACCTTACCTACAGCACCACCGCCCGGACCCCAGTGCCACCATCTTCATTGTCTCCATAATCACCACCAGATCCATTGCTGCCATCATCACTATCATCATCATCACCATCTTTACTGTCACTATCACCATTAACATCATCCCCATCATCCTCATCATCATTGTCCTCTTAATCATCACTATTCTCACTATCAAGGTCAGCACTATCACTAAATCACCTCCCATCACCATCCTCATTCATCATAATCACTGTTTTCATCAGCACCATCAACATTACCCAGGACAGAAACTTTCACTTCAAAACCAACTGCAGTTTCAGAGAGAAATGGGATACTTTCACTGGCTCAGGTATTGTTTACTGTCCCTGTGAATAACAGCTAACACTAACTAGGGCTCGCAAAGTATCACACTGTGCTAAGTGTAAAGAGCAAGTCAATGATCTCAAGACACCCACATGATGTAAATATCCAAATTCTGTCCTTTTTTTTTAATGAACAAAGGTTAAAAGCAGTCCAAGACATTGGGGTTGGGGGTCAACCCGACCACCCAGTTGCTAAGTAGCAGAGCCTCTATCGCAGGCAAAACTATGGTCTGAGTCGAGTGATGCTGTCATCAGGAAGAATTTGGCAGTAGATGCCACCGGCTCATCCTCTGCCTGACACCCTATAGCTGCACAGTGACACCCAATGACCCATAGTTCCGCAGAGCCACTGCCTGGGAATGCAGAGCTGGGAATGTGCCACCTGGAAATGCTGGGAATGTGCAGCTGGTTGATGTGAGTCTCCACTTGTCCATTTTTCTGCCCCTTCTCTAATTTGTTTCTTTAATATGGTTCAATCATCTAAAAAATCTCAATATAATATATCCTCAGTTCTATCAAGAGGGGAGTTTTATTTACAGGTAAGATACCCAACTTGAATAAATATGTACAACGAAGAATTAATGACTGAGATTCAGGAGAGACCATTTCGAATAACCGTCTGTTGGCATGATGGCTACTGAGTACTGGTGCCCTGGGGACACTTCATTTCTGCAAATCTCTATTTGCCTCAACATTTTCAGGACTCATGAATATTTTCCCACTATAAAATGTATTTAAATACTTAACAGCTTTTCAAAAGCTTTCCAGTGGCTGTTGATTATTTTCTGGGCATACTCTCCCCACCATTTCCCTTGACTTCTATCAATAGGAGTCACTGCTTTTAAGTCTTTTTGTTAGCGTTTCTACTGAAGTTTTCTCAGGCTCTGGCTCCCTGTCAGGGCTATGGTTGGGATTGAAGGGGACAGTTTTTTTTTCCTGTGGCTTATGTCAGCTTGACTGCAAGCGACTGACTGGCAGATTTAGCAGAAAGACAAACCATTAAAGAGGCCACTACAAGGTGAGTTTTCTTAAATCTTTGGATCTTAAATGAGTAGTTATTTGTTATTTCTGCAAGAATAGGGTACTTTCGGAGACAGTAACTAGGGATAAAGTGGGCCTAGACTGGGCACAATTTCAATGTTTCTTTCCCCTGTTTATCCTGGAAAACCATGAACTCAGGAACTACACCACTATTCAGGCTACAGAAGTTCCACTTTGTAGCTAAGTCGCACAGGCTTCGGGCACAGAAATGTTTCCAGGCTCATCCTGAGCTTTGTGGGGACATGTGAAGGCTTTGTACCTTCAATGGCTGGATTAATCTCAATACAAATTGTGGATCTGTGGCCAGCCAAGAGCCCAAATGGTCTAGGCCTCACCGTGACACTTTCCAGACACAAGCTTCAGAAGTAGCTCTGGCCATGAGTTTGCATTTTAATCACTAGATTTATTTCAACCTTAACCTCTGGAGCTCATCCTTGCTCTTCTTTGTGTGTATGACTCCTCCCCCATGCCAGAAAATGCCTTTCTTGAGTGTCATGGAATAATATCTCCATTGTCAGTCCCTGGAGATGGTAAGTGAATGAATTATATTTGCACTGAGAGAAGATGTTATGCCAAGAACAGATCATCACATGGCCCAGAGAAATGGGGTAGGGGGCTGATGTGGCCTCTCAGCACCTAGGGGGCAGAGAGGTAGTAAACAGACATTTCTGCCCTCTGCTGGGGCTCCAAGCCTCTGGCTAGCTTCCTCCCTTCAAAGATTCCCATAGATATTACAGAATCAGAATCTAGGGAGCGTAGGGCATAACCTCCTACCAGCAGAGAAAGTGTGGATCTTTGTGCTAACTACTCCCACAAGCAAAGCTAGAATCATCCACCTTGGGTTCTGAGGAGAATCTAGAGCTCAGGCTCCCCTTCTAGTCCTGCTGAGAAGACTGGAGGGTTATGCACCTCAGAGAACATCAAGGAGCAAAGAACGCTTCAAGGAAGCTCAGGACATGCTGGTCAAGAGGTAAGGGCAGGGGTCTTCATGGATGTGATGCCTACACATGGGCACAGCACAGTGTGCAAGTGCCAACCTTACCCAAAGCTATGTCTGGAGGCACAGGCTGGTATGGATACAAGGTGCCATACAGCTTAAGGATGTGCATGTGCTGGGTGTGATACATCCAGCAAGCAGAGCTGAGGCTGGGGCAGGGCAATTCAGGAGGCCATGGACCTTGAGCTTCATTCTGGCCTGGCCTCTGCAAAGTCCTAAAGAATAAGCATGTCAGATCCATCTCTGAGGAGGCGATAGTGGCCCAGCATGAGGCAACTATGTCAGGCTGTGGGCTCTCCCCTGAAATCTGAGATGGCCACATGTAGTTGGAATGACTGAAATATCCCCAACAATGATGGAGAAGTCAGAAAAGGGCAATGGGGACTTTGTCAGAGCATGACATGGAGACATCATGACCCCAAAACCAAACCTGCAAATTCATTGTTCATCAAAGAAAGCAAAAAAGAACCAGTAGGGAATGACACAGAGCTGAAGGCACATAGAGCCTGTTATGAATGTGTGTTTCTGTGTAAGGATATAACCGTTGAAAAGATCAGACTTGGCATGGACCTGGGGTTAAAAAGCCAGAAATTCCTACTCCCCTGACTCCTGCCACAAGCATTTCTGCCCAAACACATGGGCCAGGTACAAACAAACTCACTGGGCAGTCAGTCACTATCCAGAACTTTAAAGAAGCAGAACACTACCATGCACTTAAAGAAAGGGTACTCTGTGTCTTTTGTCCACATGCTGGGCTCGACAAGGAGAAGCATCCTGAAGATGAGGGGGAAGAGTAAGAGGCAACAAAACAGTGGTGAAAGCACACTTGCTATTTGAATGCATTTCAATGCATTTCTGCAACCAGGAGAGTTCACCTCGTGACACTGGAAGCTTCCAGAAGGAAGGGGACATAGGTGAGAATAATAATAATAATAAAACCCTGAGCAGGGGATGGGTGTTCCTGTGTCTAAAGCAAAGGCACCTACCTCCAACTTGAGAGGTACCTACTGCAAGCAACTGGGTTAGGAGTCACACCAGGGTGGCCTCTGCAATTCCTTTCTAAACTGATTCAAACTCTGGGCCCTGCTGAAGAATGAGGGGCATGTGCAGAAATCTCTGAGAGAAGGCTGGGAGCAGTCAGATCAGGCTCCATCCCTCACTCAGCCATTCCCCTGCGCAAGGGCCTTGGCAATGAAGACTCAGGAATCATTCAAAAGATTTTGCTAAGGTTCAGCAACTTGTTCTTTAGGTATGGGCTTTCTGACCTCAGGATTAAGGTGATTAAGAGCGTGAATAGTTTTGCAGAGGCCAAATTTTCAGAATTCTTGGCATGAGGAACTTTTTCTGAAAATGAGTGTCAGAGACATCTCACCTTTAGCAGCAGAGCAGTTCCTGGGTGCTCACACTCTCAGATAATTAACCACTTCTGCTACTTCCTTGCAGGACAAGTTGTTTAGACATTTGAGTTCGTATTTGACATAGAGGGAAAAGGTCAAGAAAAGACACTGGAGATTTGTGTGTTGTGGTCAACACCAGAAACACAAATATCTCCCTTAGTAAAAGTTCCCCAAGCAATCTATGAGGAGGCAACAGAAAAGACTCAGATGAACAAATCTATTTAAAATGCGGAACAAGCAGGTGATATAAATTAATGAAATCAAGACAAATAGCAAGAAAACAAAAACATTAATTAAAGCTTGACGTTACCTACACTGAAGGGGGCATATGGTATGAGAATATTAATGCTGTTTGAAACAGTTCACACAATCAATAGTCCAGACAAAACCCTAGGTGGATCCAAGTTCACAACAGTGTGAATTTTCAGCCTCTGAGTTTAAAAAGCAGAGGGCAGGAATGGATTCTGGATGTCTAACCCTCTGGTGTTCTTGATAGCTTAGCACAGAAGGATAATATTCAAGATTCGCAGGTAGAATATTGGCTCTATGACTTGCCAGAAAGGTAATCCCACATTAAAAAGACATCAGAAAGAAATTAGAAAGAATTTAAAAAGGTAGTTCCTTCTTAGAAAGGAATCAGGAACATGACATCTCACGACTCAAATCACAATGGTAACCTGCCTTGGGCAGCATTAACTAGAGAACATGGAAGTGTTGTGGTCCAGACTATGGATTTCAGTCCATCTGCTCCACCTGCATCTCATTGGCTCTAGCACTTGAGGGCCTTGTGTTTCTTCTTTATTTGGGGTAGATGTTGTTGTTCCTAAGTTGTCTCAAAAGTCCTGGGACACCATTTATGATTCTCAGCCAACTGGATATTAGTTTCTTCAATGCAAGTAGCTACAAGATGTGGTATTGACTGGGCTATGCAATGTTGAGGATTCCTGGGCCCCACAATGGTGCTGGAGGCTTGGTAAAGCTCAGGGAACCATGAGTTGTTGGGTACAGAGCCTACATCAGGTATCTGCCAGGAATTTGCCCCTACCTGCTTTACTATATTTTAGTCTTTCTTAAAGCTTCAATGATAATCACAGGACACGAGTCAGATTGACACAAAACAGTCTTCCAAGAGAAGCAGATGAAGCAGCTCAGGTACATGGCACTGGCTGGTGGGGAGGAGGCATTGTACCATTTGCACCATGTAGTCCCAATAAAGTATGTTCTGACCAGTGCTCTATGCATGTGAAAATAGATTTAGCTGTTGCAGCCTTGAGAGCAAATAGCTCTGTCTGCCATAGGTTCCTCTCCAGATACCAGCTATGCCACACTGCTGCAGTGACCACTAACATCCTTTTTTTTCTTTTTAAGTAATACTTTATTCTTCAAAATTATCAATATATTTGCAATTGGGCCTTAATCATAAAAAGAACAGCCCCCTTTACCTTTAAAATATTTCTACCATCAAAACCTCCATCTCCCTCCTTCCCTACCTCGTCTGTATTTGAGACATTCTTGAAGGTCACATCAGAGCAATGGCAAGGCATTGCCACCCCATGTGGTGAAGATGCAACTCCATCACGGTCTGCTGAACATTGGGCTACAAGCAGAACAAGTGGGTTTGTCTCAAATGGAATGGTGGGGTAGCATCCTAACCTGGACACTACAACCAGAGATACTTATCTCAGAGCCACAAAGCCTGAAAAGTAGGCCTGGATTTCTAGAAGCAGGATTTGACTGTGAACGTACCCTGAAAACCATTCTTAGTTTTAGAGACCCTGGGATATGAGAGGGTGACATATTGATGTTAAAATTAGACAGGCAGGGATGCCTACTGTGACATCCATGAAGATGACTCTCCACACCAGCCTTCTTAGCCTTGGGAGGACTATGACCCTGGTGTACCTGGTTTCCTTCATAGGGCCCCATTTCTGTGCCTTTTATTTTTTAAGAATTTTATTTTTACTTATTTGTTTATTTTGGTCTCACCCGGCAGTGCTCAAGAATTATTCCTGGCAGGCTCAAGGAACCATATGGATGCCAGAGATGGTACCTGGGTAGGCCTTGTGCAAAGCAATGCCTTACTTGCTATGCTATTACCCTGACCCCTTCTATGCTATTTTACCTGTAGATTTCTGGTTGTTTACTGGTAGCTAACAGAGGCTCCAGGCATCCCACAAAAGAGCCGCTGTTCAACTCTTCAACTAGTGTTACTTCTTTTTCCCTTGTATCTGTCCAATTCAGCATAGATGAGCAATAAAAACATTCAAATGAAATAACAGCAAAACCATATTTTAAGAACCAGGAGGCAAATAAATCCTCCGCATCTACTTCTAGGCACAAACCTGCAACAGAGCCACACAAAGGCCATGAAGAAAAGACTCCACAGCTACAAGCAAAGGAGCCTCAACCCGTACCCATGCTATGGTCATGATCTCACACCAAGGCCTCAAACATCTCCAGGAGAGGCCTGTGCTAGAATACATGTGAAAGCTCTGGAAGCTCAATTTACCTGTGAGGCACATCATGAAGGGCTGCAAGACCAGCAGCCCCCATGGCAGGCGCATCTTGGCTCCTGTCGAGGCGTGTTCCTTCCACTGCACTTTGGAGAAGCACGAGTCTCGTCAGGCCGGGTTCCACCTGAAATCTGGGGAGAGAAGACACAGGTCTGTGAGGTGGTGGCCACAGAGAGGACCCAATCATGGGCAGAGACAGCCAGAGCCTTGGCGCTGCTTGCTCTCTGGTAAAGAATCTGGGCTGACAGAGCAGGTCCCAGCTTTAGGTGTGGAATCAGCAACACAGACTAGTTTCATTTCAGGGGCCCTTCTGGGGCTTCTGAGATGCCAGTCAAACACTCAGAGCCAGATGGGCTGTGAAGACAATAAAATGGGGTCAGGCTGGAGCATGAGTCAGAGTTCTGTCTCAGGGTGGGGAGTGGCTCTCCTGGGTACCTCTCATAGGTCCAGCATCAGGAGCCAAGGGGGCCTCTGCCTACCACCAAACAGTTGGGGTCCAATCACACAGACCTGGGAAACAGAAGCAGAGTTTTCTTTGTGCCCCAATTCCACGAGAACAGAACCAGCATGATAGTGGGCACTCAGGGCAGGTGAAATGGAGCAAGCTCCCATTGGCAGCAGAGGTGTGGGTGGTGGGGTCAGCAGTATCAGCTTCATTTTGCCCTCTGGAGCCCCTGCCTGTTGAAAAACACTGAACCTTTCAGGGTCTTCTGCAGTTGTCCTGGGAATCCATCTCCAGGTAAATCTGCTTCCCGATGGTCCAACAGACACTGGGTCTGAGGTGACACAGTGACTTGTACAGACACATCCTGGACTTTCCAAGGAAGAACGGCTCATCCCTGAAGTTTGCTCACTGAGGGGGGCATATGTCCCCATCTCAGAAAATGTGTCCTTGAGGCTGGCGAGATAGGACAGCAATAAACCACATGCCTTGCATGTGGCTGACCTGGGTTGGCTTTGTGGCAGCCCATATGTCCCCCAAGTACCACTACCAGTGATCCCTGAGTGTAGAGCCAGTAATAATCACTGAACATTGCTGGATGTGGCCCCACAAAGGAAAAAAAACAAAAGGTACATGTACACCAGGGCCATGTACAGTGAAATGGAAGAGACCCTCAGGCACATTGAGCAGATGAACCTTGCGAGTGGACTAGAGAGCTGGGGACAGCTTGACTGCTACTTTGCCTCCCTGCCCTGTACCCACTTAGCCTCCAAGCTTCCAGAGGGATGAAGACTCCTGAGTTGCAGTGGGCCTCTCTGAAGAAGACATTGCAATGCACCAAGACCCAACACTAGTGCTGCAAGAGCTGGGGAGAAGGGAGAAGATTGAGTGCAAGTTGTGAGACAGGAGGCCTGAATTGGAGGCCTAGCTAGCACCCTACCACAGAGCTCTCAATATTACCAGGCATAACCCCAAACCAAATCACAGATACACCTATCCTGGGTCCAGCCTGAATTTCTCCTATCCTTCTCCAGGGAAAACCAGGCTAAGACATGGGATTCTACAAGGATGAGAGCAAGAACATTGCAGGCTCCTTCCTGTGGGAAGGAATTCTGTTGAGCATGCCTCCTAGTTTTGGAAGCCTGAGAGTCTGAGGAAGTTTTATTAGGAGACCACACCCTGCTCTGACTCTGGCACACTCTCTTCCCTGAACTGGAGACAAAGAGCCCTTGGACACAGCCAACTGTCTCCCTCCAAGTGGCGTCGAGCCATGGCTGAGCCACAGGATGGGATGATCGATGGGAACTATTAATGTCTTAAGCAAATGATCAAGGTATTAATAATTAATTCCACCAGGGAAATGCCATCTTGGACCTGAGGATTGATCTACAATGTTAAGCAGTTTCTCGAAGTCATTAAAACAACTCCAAACATGTAGCCAATTACCTGCAGATGATACATATGAAGCTGCTTCTGTGTGCTTGGAAGAGGTAATATGCCACTCCCCACTCCACCTCCAAGACAGCTCCCAGCTACACTGGGCAGGCAGGTTCATAGCACTAGTCAGGAATCAGGACCTGTAGTCACCTCTCTAATACCAGGAATGGAGCTGGAGCACATCTGTCTACACTGGGGGGAGCTGGAGCACCTGTCCACACTCAGCTGTGTGGTGTAGTCTAATACATCTCTCTGCCATGATCTGAGGCATGAAGAAGTGTGCACTTCATGCAGCAGAGCCCCTGCTGGTCTGTCTGTGGCCAGGCATGGTGTAGGGGCTGGGCCCAAAAATTGCATTTGGAGATTTTGGGGGAATCTGTAGAGCTCTTGGGATTTGGGGCTGCCCTGGCTGTTTGGAAAGAAAGGAAAAACCCATGATTTAGGCTCTAGCAATTTGTTCTCAGTGTAGTGCTCCCCAGTGCTCTCTCTGAGGGCCAGGGAGAAGGGAGAGTCACACCACAGAGACTGCCCTCTGGGGCCCTGACCCTGCATGCTGGGACCAAACCTATGCTCCAATGAAATGCTGTAGTCACAGACACTTGGGGTGGGTATATCTAGCAGAATAGAGTTCTGAGTCTAAGACACTCGAGCTGCAACCAGCAGGATGGAATGCATTCGCTGTGTATGGACAGAATAAACTGTAGAACAGAAGGTCAGGAACTGGGTGTGGGCCTCAGCTAGTCCCCGGGTCTGTGTAATAGCTAAAATTCACCCCGACATTAGAAGCAGGCACATGTGGCAAAGAGTAAGGCTTCAGAGTCTGGTCCCAGGTGGGTTTAGGAGAGCAGCACAAGGAACTGCTCCCACAAGGACCACCACACTTATGTACTGGTCACTGTTAAAGGCGTAGACACTGGAGGCAGGATTGAAGAAGGAATGTGCACAGTCTGAGTAGATACTGAGCACTCTCCATTAGATGCCATGCATCAGAGTGGATACCAGGTAGGAAACAGGAAGCCCCGAAGTGCACACTGCCCGTCGATGAAAGCAACTAATTGGCAGTAAGCCTGGGTTGAATCAGTCCAAAATGTTGATGATTCATCAGTCACATACAGTGTGCAGGGTCAAGAGTACATCCAACAGCACTGTGGATGGGAAACAAAAATTGCACGTCTCCTGAGGAGCAGCACAAATAACCTCCCCTTGGTGTAACTGGAGGGCTGCCATGCAGCTTCTCAGGGGAGAAAATGTCCACCACCTCTATCAGCCAAACTCACCCAGTCCATGTTCTATTTTGAAAGTGGCAGGTCCCGGGGCTGGGCGGTGGCGCTGGAGGTAAGGTGCCTGTGCTAACCTAGGACGGATCGCGGTTCGATCCCCCGGTTCCCCATATGGT